>PVJC01044370.1:0-14132 GCA_004026665.1 Murina feae
TCCTATAGGGCCCAGTGGTTCAGCCTCCCCAATCACCTGGGGTGGACACTCTTGTTGTATGCCTTTGAAGGCTGGGTGCACAGTCTTGTAGTTATCACTGGGTGGTATCACTGGGAGGAAATGATCTGCGGGCTTTTCTCCTTGTTGTTTGGGGTTTGGATCTTTTGGAGTTCTGCCCCGGCTGCAGGCTGGCAGGCACACAGCTTGGGCAGGTTGTAGGTGGGGTGGGGCGGGGTCTCAGAGTCACAGGGTGGAGCAACCCACAATGGCTGCTTTTCCACGGCTGAGTCTGCGCACACCTTTCAGTCCCCAAATCTCCGCGCCAGTGACTCCTGCGAACGGCACTGGCCGAAAATCGCTAGTCTTCAGCCCCGCTGCCTCGCAGCCCGCGCTGCACTCTTTGCGACCCTGGGAGTCCACAATCTCCTCTCTAGCCGCGAACCCGACCGAGCGCAGCCGCCGCTCCCCTTCACCCGCGCCGCCGCGCCGCCGCCTCCATTCCGCGCGTCCCTCGGTACCTTTCAGTTTTGGCGCAGGGAGCTTTCACTCAGTCTCAAAGCACTCCTTCTCTTGCCTTCTGGTTGCAAAGCCTCCCCTCCCTTGGTTCTGGAGGATGGCCATTTATCTGTATAGTTGTATTTAAAATATAGTTGTGGAGACTGCGGATTTAGGTGTATACCTCATGCCGCCATCTTGGTTTCTCCTGTACCTATTTTGAGGTAGCCTGTTTTGTTCTCCTATACGTAACTGTGCACTTTATAAAATATAGTGCATTGTTGTTCACTTTTTTTGACTTGTTGCTGAATTTGTATTTTTCAACTCTTACACTCATAAGCTCCAAAAGGAGAAACTTTTACCCACTTATAGAGAGGTGAAAAAAAAATTCTAATTAAAAATTGTATTTCCAGATTTTAAAACAGTGATAATAATCATGCCTATTTAGTAAAAATAACCATAATTAAAAGAAAAAGAAAAACTAGGAACTCAAATGATTATATGGGTATGTTCCTTCTGGAAGGGAATGTGTAGACTTATATTTTATTTTTGACTTTACCACTTTTACCCTAGGGCAAAGAAATTAATCATTTCATATACAAATAGAGGTCACAGAGAACTTAGTGAGTGACTTAATACAATTTTCTGATGATTCACACCAGTTCTTGCATTTTGTAACTTTTTAAAGGACATTTATTAACTTTTGTTAGATATCTTCCTATGAGATGTGAGAAAGGTTTACCATATGGAACAAACTCAAAGAAAGATTAACTTGAATGAGGTTGAACAGCACAAAATCAGTGGTCCATTACTCTAAATGACTGCCTAAGGTTGGCAAATAACTATGATGGAGAAAATAATCTTTTTTTTTTCCAATAAGATCACAAAGAGAAAAATAATAATCAAGTACTATTTTGGATCATGTACTATCTAATATTGAAAAATGGAAGTTATATTAAAAAGTGAAAAATTGAGTAGTAGAACCTAAACTTGGAACATTTAAAATTGTAATATTGAAGGATTCCATGAACATGGGGAATTGTTTACAAATAAAAAGACTATAAGACAATGTGAACAATAGGGTATGTTTTAGAAATGTATATCCATATTTGCACATAAAATGTTGAATGCTTATACTTGAGAAATGGTATATTGCTTAAGGTCACTGTAGTAACCTCATTAATTTTAGTGACTCAATAGCCGGGTGGGGACAGACAATGTGGAGTGGGGCTGTTCCACATAGCCATTCAACATAGCCATTCAAGGATTCAGACTGACATAGGTCCCACCATCTTCAACTTAGCATTTCCTGGACCTTGATAATCAACTGGCAGGTGGAAAAAGAGGGAGAGTAGGTGATCTCCCACGGGTTTCATGGGCAAGCCTGAAGTGGAGCAAATCACTCCTGCAACTTTGGCCAGAACACATCTAAGTGTAAGAGGGTTGGAAGTTGGTCTATCTGCAGACCCAGGACATAGAGAAAATGGGTATTGGTAAACACAGAGTCTCTGTCTCAGGTAAGATCCTGGGTAGGATGTGTAGCCATTCTCACACTTTGTTTTTAAGAGGTCATTGGATCTGTGTGTACCAGTGGGCCAGTAGAGATCTACAGAATGAACACATTGTCTCTCCCTTCCAGAACTGGTAGTAAGAACCAACTCTTACCACTTGCCACTACCCAAAACTTGAGGCTGGCAATAGGATTCTTATGAAGGGACTGAAGGTGGACACTACCTAGGATTGACTTTTTAATATTACATCAGCCTTGTACACTGTGTTATGTCAACCATTATTTTATTGTGAGGCAGTCTTGACAATTTACCATCAATCCTTTGAGCATATAAAATACAAATCGTAATAACAAATGACCACAAAAATAAAATGGTTAATTGCAGCCACAAAAGTTTTATGTATTTGGCATTTAATACATAGTAGATGCTAGAGGCATTGTCATTGCTGATGGATAGTCTTCCTAAATTTTTCTGAGTGGTGTTCTTTTCTGTCTATAAGCTGGAGACCTCTGGAAGGCAGAGACAACACCTTCATTGTGTAGATCTCTGTTGGTACATGCTGGGATAGTTGGTTTTTAGTCTTCAGTAAGGACTATATAAGCTTATATTATTAAAAACAAATGGAAAGGTCTCTGGGTTTACAGGTAGAAGCTTAGCTTGGGAAATAATTGGCTGATAGGTCCATAGACACAGTAACATGCATTAAGTCTTTTTTGTTTTGTATGATTTAAGCAAGTAATTCCTTCTCTCTGTTTATTATTTCTTCATTTGTAAAATGTAGATAATACTAATAACAACTGCTCTATCTCTATTATCCCTATGAAAATCAAGTCGTTTTAGTTTTCACTTATGAACTTAAAGGGTGTATGTGACCTGCCTAGATTTTAGAAATATGGGCATTTATAGTGTTCAATTAAGTTCTGCTGCATGTTCTCCATTTGTTTTTCTAGATTTATTAGTCTTCTCCATTCTTTTATGTTTCCCAGGAGGGTTATCTCTAGGAATTAGCATCAAGCAGGCACGCTTGAACTTTGGGTTAGGCCAAAGAGAAGTACCAACCAGAGATTGGAAGGTTGCAGGAAAGAGAATTTGGGGTATTTGTTCTACATCTTCTTCCCCTCAGGGCTGGGCTGGCAGTGGCTGTGTTCCTCTGCCACGGCCACAGCTCCTCTCTGGTAGGTCTCTCCTGTAGCCTTTGCTAGGTTCCCGCCATGTCTCTTTCCCCTTCCCCCTTTAAGCCTAGAGATTGTAGGGACTCAGGGTTTCTAACCTTTGGGTGTTTTAGTTGGCCCTTTGGTTATCGTCATCTCTGCTCATACCTTTGTTAATGGCCCTTCATTACATTCAGCTCCTTTACCCCTATTCAGTGTGTCATCAGTATCCTGTTGGGTCTCTGATCTATACATACTCCAAGCATGTCTGTGCTGCACCACCACACATAATGGGCCACACTTAAGAAAATGATGATGTTAATCCATAAAAAACATGAGATTTCCTCAGAGATGGAAGTAATCTTCATATTTCACCGTAAGCATTATGTAATAGCGACACAGGCTAAGCCAGAATACAGGAAACTGAACAAAATTCCTGACATGTAGGGCCCTCAAATTTCCCAGACATCATCAACTTAGAAAAAACAATGAAAGGCCATATAAACATTGAAAAATGTCAGACGCAAATTATTTAAAAGTTGTGCAAATATTGTGCGTGGCCAACAGTATAGGACATCACACATGCAGTCCCATTTATCCAGGTCAGCTCCTGCCTGGGTGAGGTCTGGCCACCTGCTCAAAGAAGACTTTTTCCTCAGAAGAGTTCATCTCTGGTGTCCTTTCTTTAAAATGTTCCTCTGGCATAATATAGGGGTTTAATACATAATTAAGTTGACCCTACATCTCAGTTTGAGACAGTTTCAAACTTAATTAAGTACCAGTTTAATTATTAGTAAGACCTCCTCATTCCCTTAAAAGTGTCCCAGTCTGGGTGATAAGTTATGTGGTTCCCTATGTATAATGAGACTTTGCTGCTGTTTGTGGGGCTCTTGGGATATACTAGTAAGCAATCTATAACCTGAATGTATTTCAAATACACAGCCTCATTCTGCTGTACTGCTTCATTTATACATATTCTTCTGTGGAAGTCTGCGACGCTCGGTTTGTTTCTGTGACTGGCTAGCCAACTATGGTAGACTTAATTCTCTAGTCAGGTTTTCTTTCCATGTTGAAATACTTTCTCGGTAGGCATTTCAACCTCCTGTAAGTCCTGCATCCATTCTAAAGGAGCAAAGTTCTTTGTCTAAGCTTTCCTCTGATAGTTTGAATAACAGTTCATTTCCCGCCCTCTTACAGAAGTCATTCTGAATTGTTTCATTTCTTTGCTTCGCCACATCCTTTGTTCTCCACTCTTCAACCTATCATGACACTTCTGAGTATCTCTATGCACCATGTAGAATTTCAGGTTCTTTTAAAAAATATTTTTTATTGATTTCAGAGAGGAAAGGAGAGGGAGAGGGAGAGATAGAAACATCAATGATAAGAATCATCGATCAGCTGCCTCCTGCACTCTCTCTACTGGGGACTGAGTCCTCAACCCAGGCATGTGCCTTTGACCAGAATCAAACCCGGGACCCTTCAGTTCATAGATCAAGGCTCTATCCACTGAGCAGAGCCAGCTAGGGCAAATTTCAGTTTCTTATTCTTCAAATGCTTCATATTCACGAACTCTATTTCTCTTTAAAAGCCTACATTTTATTTTACCAGTACACTCCCTACTTTAAATCACAACTATAGTTCTCCCACACTTTTCTCAGTCTACACATTCATAAATTTAAAGCCTACATCACATTACAATTATGTCAAGCCTGGGAGATGGTAGAATTTTGATTCTCTTGGGGAGTTGGAGGAGAGGATTTTTAACCGTGACACACTGTTGAAGATTTCTGAAATATGAAGCCATGGGCAGGATTTTATCTTTTGCAGTCATACCACTTAGTCAGAATAGAAAGCTTATTAAAACTCTGAGATAGGATCTATGCAAGTTAAATAACCTGGTAAATGCATGGAATTTCCCCCCTCGCAAAAAGTGTTGGTTAAATAACCATCTAGTCATGAAGCATACATCGATAAAATGTTTCATATGTCCAAAGATGTTGTTGAATAAGTACTAAAATATCAGATCCTATCACTGACTTATTTCTATGTATTTGTAAAATAATTTGATTAATCAAATATTTATTTTGTTATTGACTTATTCCTATACTCTTTTAGTTAAGAGCTATTTATTGAGCACTTACTACATGCCAGGGACTGTGTTTAGCACTGGGTATAAATGGTGAATGAGTAAGACACAGTCATTGTTCTCAGAGAGCATTTTCTTTAATTTTTTTTCTAAATTTTTAAAATTACAATTGACATACAATATTGCATTAGTTTCAGGTGTACAACATGGTGATTTGACATTTATGTACCTTGCAAAGTGATCACCCTGAGAAGTCTAAACCACGGCATCTCATATGTAGTTTTTTTTTTTAAGTTGTGGGTTCATTGGATCAAATCGATATCTTGCTTTCAAACTATAGACATGAGAAGTAGGTTTTAAGTCAAAAAACATTTATTCTAGATATATAAATAAAGGAACAATAAAAACCCACGTGGCTGCTGTGGCTCCTCACCTGGCCCCTCTTGGAAAACACAGGAAAAAGAAAAACGAGAGATTGAGACTATGCCTGGACACAGCCCTAGGCTAGGATTTGCTAGTAAGTAAACAGCTTCTGACCTGAACTTGAAATTCTAGCGTCTATCTTCAGAGAGGGACAAAGCTATCAGCGTCCTGTAACATTTCCTTAGAGTCTTCCTCAATAGGCCACTGTTGAAGTAACACTACACAACTCAGTGTGCTCTGCCTTCCAGCAGCTTGTCCACCAGGCTCCTTCTTCCTCTTAATGTTGCACTTCAGGTACCACCTCTTCCCGGAGGCCTCCCCTAATTACTGAAGAAAGGCTCTGGTGCCCCTTGGAGGGTCTCAGTTCACGTTCTATTTACATTTAATAATTGAATGCCTTATTTACATAGTGTTTTTCCTTAAATTTGTCCTAAAAAAGAAAGCAAACAAAGCAAAAGGCCCAAATCTGTTTTGTGGACAGGTGATTTTAGAAAATTCTATTCTAGACTCCTCTTACATTTTTATTTTATACATTTGAGCATTAGTATTCCTGAGAAACGTGTTTATACTCATTTTCCCCAGAAATGAGTCAATTAATTGACCAGAAAACATCTCTTTGAGAACCGTCTGTCTGCAGATTTCTCTGGAACGAGGTTGGGAAATGCTGTCTCACTGTATTGTGATTTATTTTCCTGCACTGCCTCTCTACTAGGCCATCATTATTGGTATCACCAGTTCTCGGTACGTGCCTGACACACATTCAATCCTTAATGAAATTATCTTATATATATATAAGCCCAGCGACCGAATGGCAGAATGATCAGAACGACCGGATGACTAGTTGCTATGACACACACTGACTACCGGGGGGCAGATGCTCAATGCAGGAGCTGTGCCCTGGTGGTCAGTGCACTCCCACAGTGGGAGCACTGCTTGGCAGACCGGATGAGCGGTGTTCCCACAGCGGGCTGAACTCCCCTGGCCATGCCCCCTACCAGTGCACGAATCTGTGCACCGGGCCTCTAGTTTATTAATAAAATATGGGAGAGAGAAAGGGAATGACTTCTATGTTTGAAGCTTGGGAGAATACAGTTATTTATTGTTGCATAACAACCTCCCCTCCAACATTTAATGACATAAAACAATTATTCATCTTATTAGTATTCATGGTTTTTGTGGGTTTGAAATTCGGAAAGAACATAATAGAGACCAAGCCTACTACCCTGCTTTATATTATGTGGGAGCTTTGATGACACAAATGGCAAAGGGTACTTAGGATGGGTGGGGGCTGGAAGGGCTGAGCTGGAAGACCCACTTCCAAGATTGTCTCTTTATTCACATGAGTGGTCTGAGCACCTACATTTGACCTCTCAGGCATGATGGTCTTCGCATTGTTGAACTTTTTGATCATGGCACAGGGCTCCATGAACAAGTGTCCCCAGAAACCAGGCAAAAACTGCCAGTTTTTTAAATGACTCACCCTCAGAAATCTCAGATGTATCAAAGAGTGTACAGCCATGCTTCAAATTGGCCTGGCAGGTATGAGCATCATGATGCCACTAATTGACATCAGGGATTCTGGGTGGGAGAGGTGGGAAAAGAATGAGTTTCATTGTGAGATCCATGTGCACATCCAGGTGGAATGTCCAGCTAGAATATACCTGGAGCTCAGGCGACAAGTGGGAGTTGAAAATGAGGGTTAAGGTTTATCTCATGTAGGTGATGCTGCAAACACAGATAAGATTCTCAAGGGAATGTTTGCAGAGACAGAGAGAAGAGAGGCTCAGACACAGACCTGGTGTTTTGGACTGAATGTGTGCCTCTCCCTCAAATTCCCATGTTGAAACCCTAATCCCCAATGTGATTGTATTAGGAGGTGAGGCTTTTGGGGGTGATTAGGTCATGAGGGTGGAGCCTTTGCAAGTGAGATTAGTGCCCTTAGGAAAGAGACCCTGAGTTCCCTTGTCTTCTTTCTTCCATGTGAGGACGCAATGCAAAGACAACAGTCAGTAATAAAGAAGAAGGACCTCACCAGAACTCAACCATGCTGCACCCTGGTCTTTTTGGAATTCTAGCCTCCAGAATCACAAGAAATAGATTTCTATTGTCACAGGACACACACTCTGTGGTACATGGTTATGGCAGCTTGAACTCACTAAGACACCTGAGTAAATGCTGATGCTTATGGGGAAATGAGGAGGAGAAGCAGGGAAGGGAGCTGAGCAGCTGCAGGCACAGTGGTGGGAGGAGGAGGGGGCATGGTCCTGAGTGGCCCTGAGAGGACCATGCTACAATGGCAGGATGGTCCACAGCATCACGTGCCCCAGAGAAGTTGAGTATGGAGGCCCGAGAAGTGTCACTGGGTTTGGCAGTTGCAGAATCCATTAATAAGTGGAGTTTCAGTGTCGAGAGATGGGAGCCAGAGGCAGTGGTGGGGGACAATTGTTGATGGGGTTTGGAGAGATGGGGGTTGGTGGCGAGGAGCTGCAGGTGGGCTGCCGAGGAGGGAAGCTCTGCTTTCACGGTTAAAGAGCATTCAGGTGGAGAAGGAGCCCCTTTCTCCTTCCCTGTGATTGCACCAGAAAGTCCCCTGGCACCTCATTCACAATGGTAAGAAATGTGTAAAAGTCATCGAATAGCAAAAGCTTTTTAGGAGCACAAGGCAGCCAGGGTGGATCACATAACAGCCCCCAAAGTGACACATCCCCTGATAAGCCTGAAGCCACAGCGGAGAGCAGCTCTGGAATCCGCAGGGAGTAGCTGATGCGGGGAGTGAACACACTTCCTCTGTTTGGCATCTGTGGGCTGCTGGGGAGGGCAGCATGCCAAGTCCACTTTCCTGAACAGTTCAGAGTCTATGGCTCTGCGATTATACAGTCATGTCTCCACACGGGGAGTGAACAGGGAGTGTCTGCACAGGGAAGTGTGTGTCATCTTACACATTCTACCGTCCTCCTGATGTCTCCCTATCAGGAAGAGGCTAATGCAAGCCTGCAAGAGAGACGATTTGAAGGTTCAATTTTTTCATCTCTTTGGGATTTGAATGTGGCTGTTGGAAAAAGTTAGTTGCAGTTAATAAATTGTGATGAAATGAATGAATATACCCAAAGCTCTTAGCACAATGGCTGTTCTGACAAACATCATATAAGTGTAAAGTATTACTATTCATATTTTATTATGTTCCAGCTTTAAATGCAGGAATATAGTTTGCTTAGAAGGAAATTCTTTTTCTCCTTTATCTTACATTTCATAGATGGGATAAGTTTCATATTTTGGACCTTTCTAAGAAACATTATGAAGATGGGGGTGAAATTTCATTAGCCCTACATAGGAGCACTAAGGCCAGAAAACAAAGTGACAGCCTCCACGTGTACTCAAATAGAAACAAATTCGACAACTGAGTGACTATATTTAACCTGCGTGGATGTTCTCTGTGGCCGGTGGGCTTTGATTCCAGCGACTTGCTTTTGAGTGATTATCCGGTTAGAGAGCCGTCCTTTTGGGAGCAGCGGGTGCTCAAGGGCTAAAATGCACAGGTGTAAAGCGATCCGACTTGAAGACCCTTGAAGGGGAGGTTAGGAGCCCATTGTTCACCTCCTGCCTGTTTTGCTCTCTGGCAGAGAGAGAATGCTAGCAAGTTCAGGTCAGCAGCTCCTTGTTTACTTACTAGCAAATCCTAGCCTAGGGCTGTGTCCAGGCTCTGCCTTGATCTCTCATTTTTCTCTTTCCTATGTTTCCCAAGAAGGGCTAGAATGGGACGCCACGGCAGCCAGCTGGGGAGGTGTAGAGTGGGATCTATGGGGATTAATTTAACCCTTTATTCCTATTCTGAAGATAAGATCTCATTTACCCCAATCACCTTATGCCCGTACTTCTGAAAGCAGGGTTCCATCTTGATTCTACGTCTGCAGAATTCTGAGATAAATCCACATCAAGCCGTGGCTTAGAAAGTAGGGAAAAGTAGACATGATTTTGGACTTCAGGAAGTTCGCAATGTATTTTAGATAGCTATCTACCGCATATATACACTTAGACACATTACGTGTTTATTTTGAAATGTAAGTTTTCTGATTAGAAAATTAGTGGGACAATTACATAGGCTTGGGAGGATGTGCTAGATGGACTAGACTGTGGTGGAGTAAATGTGGTGAATTAGAGATAAAGAGTTAAAAAAATTATTCTATGAGATAGAAATAAAACTGTCCAAGTGTTTTAGATGCAAGTAATTGTGGGCAAATGAAAAAGGAGCCTGCATATGAGTAGTCAGCCCATGAATGCCATCGCTGGGTTTTTCCAGCACTTTCTGTCGAGGACTCAGTTGATAAGGGTCTGCTGCTATAGTAAGAAGGGATGCTGAGGCCTGACAGATATATGGACTTGTGCTTCTAGGGGACACAAGGAGGGTGGTCTCTGATGCTTGAGCAGAGGGATTAAGTTAATCACAGGGACAGGCAGAGTGTTTTGCATACAACAGGTGTTCTGTAAGTGCTGTGATTCCTAATGCAGCTCACATATGACTTTGTGAGGGGTTCATGGATCCTACATTCCTGAAATGCCTTTTTCTTTTGCTGTTAGCATGCTCTGACTTTCAGCCTGGTCTTGGATGTTCCTTGGCTGCACGTGCATGCTTGAAAACCCCCTGGAAGCTGTAATGCAATGGCCAGACTGGGAAAATATCATAGACGTGTCTATTTCCTTCAGCCACCGAGGGTAATAAAGTCTGCAACAGGAGTTTTGGGGGCCTTAAATATCAATTCAGGTATTATGAGTATTGGTCATCTCTAATTTTCAAAACTAGAGTTTCTTATACTTTATAATGTTATATCTAAAGTCAGGTATTCCTAGACTTAATTTTGTGGGACTTGGAATAGAGTTAGTTTCTATGCAGTTTTTGTCTCTGGAACTCACATCCTTCCTTGTTGGTTTAGAGTCTAGAGTTTGTGTCTTCTGGAAATGAGGCAAGACCTGCTGGTGGTCAGAAAGCATTAATAGAAAACCTGTCTGCTCACGTCAAGTTTTGCCTGACTAATGTCTATGGCAAGATCAAATGGAATACCAGATTATTCCTAATATAATTTTTATTCAGACAAATGGAGATATACCAAAGGTCAGGAAATATTATGGGGGGGGGGGGGAGGAGGAGCAATCTCATTCTCTGAATTAGCTATCCCTAAAGGCAACAGTATTTTATAGGGATCAGAAAATTAGTTGGTGACCAATGAGATAATTTCCATCATCATAGGGAGCCATATACAAGATAGTGATACAAGGTACCATACTCAATGGCCTAACAAAAGTATGACTTTGATGTCCAAAACGGCAATCACCAGCCTCATGAGCTCACTGAGTGCTTGAAGTGGGGCAAGTCCCACTGAGGAACCAAATTTTTAAATTTTGTTTTATTTCAATTATTTTAAATTTAAATTTAAAAACTGATACATGGTTCAGTTATTGGATTGCTTTTATGAATGTTTGAAACAACTTGGATATGCCAATTTACTTTTTTCAGTAAATTCTATTAAGTCTGAATACTGAGCAAGTATTTGCTATGAAAATGTAGTGTCTGAATTAAGATTGTTATACAGGGTGGGGCAAAAGTAGGTATACCCCCAAAGTTGTATGTGAAACACAGTTTATTCTTATAGTGTTATTTTTAAATTGTTGTATTATTTTCCAAACAAAAAACTGTAAAGCTACTTTTGCCCCACCATGTATTTGTAAAATACAGACTGGATTTTAGAAACAAACAAACAAAAAACAGTAAAATATCTATACTAATAAAGAGCTAATATGCTAATGGTTGGGATGCAGTAATGGGTAATGATCAGATCATTAGCACATTAGCTGGGGCGTTGCTCTGGAGACAGGACGGAAGCGGGGAGGTGGGCCCGGGACCCTGCTGTGCTGGGGAGGGCAGGGGTGAGTGCCCGCCTCACCAGTCCTTCGCCACACACTGCTCGCACTCTGAGTGCCCTGCGGCCCCTCTGCCTGGGGAAGGAGCACAGCACAGCAGGCGTGAGGCTTCCACGCTCTCCTCTGGCGCCGCCAGGACAGGGCCGAGCCACTTCGTTGCTCCAGAGATAGGGCAGAAGTGGGGAGGCGCCAGGAGCAGGCGGGACCAGGCTGAGGTGACTCAAGGGGCTGAGGGCAGGGCTTGAAGCAGCCGGAGAAAGCCGGAGGGTTTGGGGGCTGGGCCAGGCATGGTGGAGCTCTGCGTGGACCGGTTCGGGTATCAAGGCAGGGCTGCAGGTGGGTGGGCAGCGCCACACGATTTTGCAAGCTGGGCTCCTAGTATGAGTAATAATTCTTTTACCTCAATAACGTATGGAAATGCTAATATTTAGATATGGTGAGTTAAATTAAATATATTATTTTAATTAATTCAGCCTTCTTTTAAAGTTTTGTAATGTGGCTACTGGTAAGTTTAAAATTACATATGCGACTCTAATATTTCTATTAGAATAGGCAGTACATGGTACAGTATTTTAAAACAACAACGATAAAAAATGGGATGAAAGTTTAGGGAAGATCTGGAAGTAACTGAAGTGTGAAGTTGCAGCTTCTCGGTGAAGCTGCCCCGATGACCATGTTTATCATGTCTGGCTTCTCCTCTGCTCCGTTCCCATTATTAATATTAGCTAGCTAGTTGTGACAGTAACAAAATTACCACTTGTGTTCTGGGACACGGTTTCTTCCTCTGTTTTTTCAGAATCTTGGAATATCAGACACATCAAAGAGCATGAAACCTGAAGCCAAAATATTTGAGTTTAATCCCTTACTTTGACTGATTATAACTACATGACTTTGGGTAATTGAAAGTGTGAGCTTCAATTTCCTCTTCTGTAAAATAGCATTAATGGTAATCCATGACTCCCAGGAGTACAGAGAGGATGAAATGAAGTCATACATATGACAATGCTACCAACATCATCTGTAAAGGTTTAGGGTCAGAAATTTTTTATTTATGTGTAGTAATGTACTGAAGACAGAGGTAACTGTGGTGGAAAGAACAAAAGTTTGTTCCTAGATTTACCTTTGGCAAGTTTCAGATTCGCTAAGTTTTGTTATCTCTAAAATGGTAATTAAAAATATATTCTTTTCCTACCATTAAATTGTTTTAAGAGTGAAATAAATTAACATACTTGATTATGTGATTTAGGTTTGAAAAATGACACACGAAATGTAAATATAAATTGATGGTATTATAAAGTACACAAAGTTTTAAAAGACAAGAAAGTCATTCACTGGATATTAAGAAATATTATTCAAAGGAAGACAAAAAATGATAATCCAGATTCAGAAAAAGGACCTTAAAAACTTAAAGGATGTTGTCTATTGTCACATAATGTTCTGATAGAATGAGAAGTAGAATTGAACCTACAACCTGGACATGTGTCCAGAATTGAACCTGGGACCCTTCAGTCCACAGGCCAACACTGTATCCACTGAGCCAACCTAGCTAGGGCAATCACAATGATTTAAAATCACATGTTGCCCTATATAGAGTGAATTCCCATTTATTTGTAGGTAACTGGTGCGTGTATATATGTGTGTGTTTACATGTGCACACATATGTGTCTTTTTAGAAAGCAATGTTGAATTAAGAAGATCATGTCACGGATTTATAGTTAGAAATTCTCTACAAATGCTAGAATTGCAACATAAATGGAAGCTCTTCATGGTTACAACTAGATATCTCAGAAATACTAAGTAACAATGCGAATTATGATACAGTTTGCTACCATTGTGAAAAATATACATATATGATTCATATATATTTGCATATATCTAAATATCTCTGGAAAGATCTAAAAACATTTTAAACAATACTACATGAAAGTTACTGTGGTATTTTACTGTTCATATAATAATTTAATTTTAATGCTGAGGTTTATTTTTGCAAAAAAAAGTAAATATGTTTATGACTTTAGCACTTTTAATGAACCAGTGGCTAAATATTTAGTTATAGAAAGTTACCAATTTAAATCTAAAAATATCAAGAAATGAAAATATGTATTATAATTAATAAATTAAAATAACCTATTTCATAGTTACTTTATTTATTTATTTATTTATTTTTTAAAATTTATCTTTATTGTTCAGATTATTACAGTTGTTCCTCTTTTTTCCCCCATAGATCCCCTCCTCCCATTTCCCACCCCAACCTCTGTCCTTGCCCCCCCACTGTCCTCATCCATAGGTGTACAATTATTGTCCAGTCTCTTCACGCATCCCCAACACCCTTGACCCCCGAAAATTGTCAGTCTACTCCCTTTCTATGCCTCTGGTTCTATTCTATTCACCAGTTTATTCTGTTCATCAGATTTTTTATTCACTTGATTCTTAGATTCACTCGTTGATATATATTTGTTGTTCATAATTTTTACTTTCCTTTTTCTTCTTCCTCATTCTCAAAGGATACCTTTCAGCATTTCATATAATACTGGTTGGGTGGTGATGAACTCT
>PVJC01044371.1:0-14135 GCA_004026665.1 Murina feae
AATGGAAGACATGACGATATGTCACTTTTGAGATTAGATAATAAATGCCACTTTAGCTTCTGTCATTCTTTCATAACCTTTCTCTCTGAGATTGCTCGGAGGGAAACTCGCTGCCATATCATGAGAACACTCAGGCATCACTGTGGGGAGAACTACCTGGAAGAAAACTAAGACTCCCAGCCAAAAGTCAGCTGGAACGGAGGCCCCTGGGCCAGCCATTGTGTGGGAGCCTTTTTGCAAGCAGGTTCTCAAACCTCAGCTAAACTTCAGATGATGCAACCCAGGTGACAGACCAAGTGACGGCAACCTCAGGAGAACCATTCAGGAAGGACCACTCAGCTACCTTGATCCAGGATTCCTGGCCTCAGACACTTTGGGATAATAAATAATTATTGTTTTAACTCATTGAGTACAGAAATAATTTGTTATACAGCAATAATAAGATCACTGTAGTTCCACATGCAAACAGTAATGGACTTTGCATTTTCATCTCTAATAAGAAGATGATAAGAACAGGCAACATGGAATTAGAGCATAACTAGTTGAAGTACCTTTCAAATTAGAATATATTTATTTTAATTTTAGGCCACACTGCTTGTTTTGTTAGAGCTCAGAATATTTAAAAATATTAAAGGAAGAACTTAACCAAAAGATAATTGACTACGTGGTTTGCATTTTAATTTTTTTATTTTTACTTTTTTAAAGAAATCTTTATTGTTCAGATTATTACAGATGTTCCTTTTTTTTAACCCCTATAGCTCCCCTCCACCTGGTTCCCCCCCACCCTGTGCCCTTACCCCCACCACTGTCTTCAGTCATAGATGTAAGATTTTTGTCCAGTCTCTTCCCATACCCCTCACACCCCCTTCCCCCTGAGAATTGTCAGTCCATTCCCTTTCTATGCCCTTACTTCTATTCTATTCACCAGTTTGTTCTGTTCATCAGATATTTTTATTGACTTAATTGTTATAGTCACTGGTTGATAGATATGTATTTGTTGTCACTTTGTTTTTCATAATTTTTATCTTTATCTTTACCTTTTTCTTCTTCTTCCTCTTCTTAAAGAATGCCCTTCAGTATTTCAAATAATCCTGGTTTGGTGATGGTGAACTCCTTTAACTTTTTCTTGTCTGTAAAGCTCTTTATCTGACCATCAATTTTACATAATAGCTTTGCTGGGTAGAGTAATCTTGGTTGTAGGTTCTTGCTATTCATCACTTTGAATATTTCTTGCCACTCCCTTCTGGCCTGCATGGTTTCTGTTGAGAAATCAGCTGACAGTCATATGGGTACTGCCTTGTAGGTAACTGTTTTTCTCTTGCTGCTTTTAAGATTCTCTCTTTTTCTTTTGCCCTTGGCATTTTAATTACGATGTGTCTTGGTGTGGTCCTCTTTGGATTCCTTTTGTTTGGGATTCTCTGTGCTTCCTGGACTTGTAAGTCCATTTCTTTCTCCAAGTAGGGGAAGTTTTCTGTCATTATTTCTTCAAATAGGCTTTCGGTATCTTGCTCTCTCTCTTCTTCTGGCACCCTTATAATTCTGATGTTGGTACACTTGAAGTTGTCCCAGAGGCTCCTTACACTATCTTCATATTTTTGGTTTCTTTATTCTTTTTTCTTTTCCAGTTGGGTGTTTTTTGCTTCTTTGTATTTCATATCTTTGACTTGATTATTGTTATCCTCTAGTCTGCTGTTGGATCTCTGTATATTATTCTTTATTTCAGTCAGTGTATGCTTAATTTCTAGCTGGTCCTTTTCAAATTTATCAGCGGTTTCTAGAAAATTCTTGAAAAACCTTATAACCATGGTTTTGAACTCTATATCCAGTTGTTTACTTTCCTCCATTTCTGTCATTTGTGATATGCTTCCTTGTCTCCACATTTTGGCTGCTTCCCTGCATTGATAGAGTGGCTTTCAGTGCTAGGTGTCCTATAGGGCGTAGTGATTCAGCCTCCCCAATCACCTGGGATGAACACTCTTGGTGTATGCCTTTGAGGGTTGGGTGCACAGTCTTGTAGTTAAGTCTTGATTGCTGTTGGTATCACTGGGAGGAAATGACCTCCAGGCTAATTGATTGTGAGAACCTGCTGTGTCTATTGTGGAAGAACTGCTATGCAGGAGACACCCTTATGGAGCAGAACTTGCTTCAGTGGGGCTTTCGTGCTCACTGAGTCTGCCTATTGAGTGTGTCCCTTATGGATGTGAGGAGTTGAAATCTGGTATCTGGCCACTGGGTACCCTGGCTCCTGCATCTCCAAGGAGGTATGGAAGTGGTACAGTGAGATCTATAGATTTCTCCTCATTATTTGGGGTTAGGAACTTTTGGAGTTCTCTGTCCCAGCTGCAGCCTGTTAGGTTAGACTGTAGGCAGACAGGCACACAGCTTGGGTGGAGTTGTAAATTAGGTGGGGCGGGGTTTCAGAATCACTGGGGCAGAGCAACCATTGATGGCTGCCCCTCATCTGGCTCCGCAGCTTCTACCCATTTTGGTGTCTCCACACCCTGGCATCTGCGTGCCCCTGAGTCCTTGAGTCTCAGAGCTCCATGTCAGTGATTGCTGCGAACAGTTCTGCTAGGACGCCACTCTCGTCTTCTACCCCATTGCCAGACAGCCTACAATGAGTTCAGTGCAATACCGGAGCTTATAATCTTCCAAGCTGCAGACCCAGGTGCAGCTGCCACCACCATTTCACACATGTCTGTACCTCTCTGTTTTGGCACTGAGAACTTCTACTCAGTCTCAATGCTCTCCTTCTCTTGCCTTCTACTTGTAAAGCTTCCACTCCCTTGGTTCTGGAGGGTGGCTGTTTAGCTTTATAGTTGTATTTTTTAATGTGATTGTGGGAGGCTGTGCATTCAGGTATATGCCTTATGCCGCCATCTTGGTTCTCTCAGTTGTTTGCATTTTTAAATTTTTATTTGTTTGTTTGTTTTTATCAATATTTGACTTCCTAACAGTGCTTGGCATGGGATAACAAGCCTCTGTCAATTCCATACAATATCAGCTTTCACCCCATATGTCAGGCTATGGAAGTCATTTTGATAGTTCTAAGCACAACTGCATGATGACTTTTTTTTTTCATTTCTGTATTAACCTGGTCTTATTACTGTGATACTAGTGTCTTCCTAGTTTGCCTTCATTAGTTATAAGTCCTAGTCCAGCTTCTGCTGGGGCTCAGACAAGTTTTAATTGTCTTCCTAATTCTCCTGATTTATCATTTGTTAATAATTCAGATCTTTGTAGTGTTGGAATAAAATCCAGGCTCATGCATTTGCTGGCCATAAAGAGCCTTTTCCATTTAACAGCCCTTCCATACATATTTTTTTCCCTAATGATCTTTATATTTATAACTAGGGGCCCGGTGCATGAGTTTCGTGCATGGGGGGTGGGGGATGAAGGGGGGTCCCTCAGCCCAACCTGCATCCTCTCCAATCTGGGAGCCCTCTCCAATCTAGGAGTTTCTGTCTTTTTTGCAATCATATGAGTGAATTGTCTGAGACCCCCAACCCAGGTTGGTTTGTTGCTCACAGAATAATAGAGGCATTTTTTTTCTTTGCTTCATTGGTGGAGATTTCTTGGAAGTTTTAGGATATCTTCCCTTTAATTTTTCCTAGACACTGTGATTTTACTTATGTCTCTCACCTTTTCTTTCCCTCCATCCCCCACCACAACAGGCTCACTCTGCTCTAGTGCAGTGTTCTCAATCTGTGGGTTGCGACCCCTTTGGGGGTCGAATGACCCTTTCACAGGGGTCGCCTAAATACATCCTGCATATCATATATTTACATTACAATTCATAACAGTAGCAAAATTACAGTTATGAAGTAGCAATGAAAATAATTTTATGGTTGGGGGTCACCACAACATGAGGAACTGTATTAAAGGGTCACGGCATTAGGATGGTTGAGAACCACTGCTCTAGTGTCTAAGAGATCCATCTGCCACCAGAACTATGATTCCCAGCATTCCTGGTGCTCCCCACACTCTGGGCTTCTGCTTCCGGTCCTGGGCCTGCCATCAGAATTACTATTCCCAGAATTCCTGGTGCTTGAGCAACTGAGGGAGCCATGGCCCCCCCAAGCCTCCAGCTCTCATGCTCTGTTCTCTGCCCAGTGATTGAGGGAGCCACATCTCCCCAAGAGAGAGACTGAGGGAGTGACCGAGGGGGCCACGTCCCCCCAAGCTGTTGGCTCTCCCGCTTCTGCTCTCTGCCTGGTGCCTTTGTTTTCAAATTAACCCACCATCTTTGTTGGGTTAATTTGCATATTCACTCCTGATTGGTTGGTGAGCATAGCGAAGTGACAGTCAATTTACGTATTTCTCTTTTATTATATAGGATATCCAAATACTAAACTTCATCTTCAAAAACTAGCAAATATAGATGGAGAATGCTATATTGGACAATAATATTTGGGTCCTCAACATATTAGTTAGAAAATTTTTTAATCTTAACAATGTCATAGGCCATGTAACAGTGGGTATATGTTCTGAGAAAGTTGGCATTAGGTAATATTGTCATGAGAAAGTCATAGAGTGTACTTACACAAACCTAGATAGTACTTACACACCAAGGCTAGAGGGCATATCATCATCACGTATCTAGTTCTACTTCATGGAAACATCATTATATGGCATGTGACTATATATTTGTAATGCATAGGACTTTTTAAAAAATGACATGAAATAACTATGATGGGAATGAAAATAGAGAAAAATCATAACAATCAAGGGTTGGAGAGATCTGAATGTGTCCTCCTTCAAATCTTATCTACATCACCATTTTGGCTGGAAATGGTAAACTGGTCAAAATTTAGGGTCTTCATACATTTTTAATTTGTTCAGATACTTGATGATAAGATTGACTTGTACACATTACAAATGAAAGAGGAAGCCAGAGAAATAAAAAGAGAAGAGTATGGCCTGCTGCTCTAAAGATCTTGGTTTCACGTAGAATTTCCTAAATCTTTTAACTCTAAAGTTTTAAATGACAAAATGAAACTGAACTAGTGAGCTTACTTCAAAGACATTTCACAGGTCCCAATTTCCATATTTATTCATCATTTTTAGTATTTCTCCCAACCTGTTTAATTTTTATATGAACATTAAATCACATTAATTGTGATAACTTTCCTAAGTTATTCAACATGTTGGTTTACTTCATGGGTAAGCATTCATTTCTTGTCATCATCCATTTGTAGACTATTGCTGTAAGAAATGAGCAATCTGCTATATTAAAAAGAGATGTACTTTATTAGGTTAAGATTCTTTTTGTTTGCATATGAAAAGGGTTAATCAGCCTGACCAGTTTGGCTCAGTGGATAGAGCATTGGCCTGCAGACTGAAAGGTCCCGTGTTCAATTCCAGTCAGGGGCATGTGTCTTGGTTGCAGGCACATCCCCAGTGGGGAGTGTGCGGGAGACAGCTGATCGTTGTTTCTGTCTCATTGATGTTTCTGACTCTCTATCCTTCTCCCTTCCTCTCTGTAAAAAAAACAATATATATATATATATGTGTTTTTTTTTTTAAAGCATTAATCTACTAAAACACAAGTTTATGTTTTGTTTTGTTTTTGCCTCCCTTGTTGATAGCTCATTCTCAGGGCCATTTTGGTATAGATTAGAATTCTGTTGGCAGAATTTCTTGTTAAGACATTGTCCATACATTGCTGTTATATTCACAACTAGGGGCCCAGTGCACAAAAATTTGTGCACTCGGGAGGTCCATCAGCCCAACCTGTGCCCTCTCACAGTCTGAGACCCCTCTGGGGATGTCCAACTGCTGGTGTGCCTGGTCAGTCTGGGTGAGGGGCTGATGGCTGTTTGCAGGCTGGCCAAGCCCCCCAGTGTGGATCCTCACCTCACTGGGGTCTGGCCAGCCTGGGTGATGGGTTGAGGGCTGTTTTCAGGCTGCCCACAGTCCCTTCAGGTTTTGGGTCCCTACTGGGGTACCTGGCCAGCCTGGGTGAGGGGCTGATGGCTGTTTGAAGGCTGGCCTAGCCCCCCTAGTCCCCAGTGGTGTCCCTCACTCCATTGGGGTGTGGCCCGCATGAGTGATGGGCTGAGGGGTGCTTTCAGGCTTTCAGGCTGCCCACAGCTTCCATTGACCCAATGTCCCAGAAAGGCTGGCTGGACACAGGTTTCTAGGGTTTGTTTATCTTCTATAATTGATACACTGTTCCTTTAAGCCGGGGCCTGGGCAAGTAACGAAACCTCCTCTCTGCTTCAGCTCTGGCTTCTATAATGAAACAATGTTTCCCTTAGAAGCCAGGCCAAGCCTGCTGTTTGCTTCAGCTTCTGATACTTCTAGGATTGAAACAATGTTGCAAATATGTTGTTCCCTGGAGCAGAGAGAAGCCCAGGCGGCCCACAAACAGTTTCACTCCTGCTGCAATGGAAACTGCCTGTTTACTCAGCTCCCTGAGTGCCGACCACCATGTTGGCTGGGTTAATTTGCATACAGTCACTCTAATTGGCTGGTGGGTGTGGCTTAGGTGTCCCGAAGGGATGGTCAATTTGAATATTACACTTTTATTATATAGGATTATCTCTCTGTATTACTGTTTTAAGACATTTGGGATTTGGGTATATGCACTTTCCTTGATTAAGAAATCATCAATTCAAGTTTAAAGTACCATCATCTGTTATGCTTTTGCTTTGTTTTGATAAAGAAACTAGAGGCCCAGTGAATGAAAATTCATGCACTGGGGGGACATGGGAGGAGGTCTCTTAGCCCAGCCTGTGTGCTCTCACAATTCAGAACTCTTCCTGTAGGGTCCAGTCCAATCCAGCATGGCGCTGGTTCCCTGGGCCAGTGGGCCAGGATTGAGGGACCCAGAGACCAGTCCGATGGCAGCATGTCTCCATTTCCACAGCTTCTTCTCGCCACTGTGCCATGGCTGGGACCCAGGACTGACTTCCCCTGCTCCAGCCAGGACCCTAGCCTGGTGTTCATTGTCTGTCTAGATCGTGATGGACCCTAGCTCTTTATATGTTAGGATTTTATATTTTTTATTCTTAACATTAAATGGTATGAGAAATACTTAAATTGAAGTTTAGCTTCCTGTTTTGTTAAAGAAAAATTATATATTTGTGTAGTCAATTTGATATATTAGCATTATAGCCAATTTCAGGACTATTATATTGTTCTAGATATTTTTACTTTAAGCATTTTTGTCATAAACATCTTGCCACACCATTTTCACTGCAAGTACTTCTGCCACAAACATTTTCACAGCACAACTAATTGACCATGAGGCAAATTTGTTATAAAACATAAAATAACTGGTTGACAGTTTGGTTTGCATTTAGCAGACTTAATGTACTTAAACCTTGTCAGTTTGGTGTTATTTCTCCATTGAGAAAGTTCTTGCAGTATGCCCACTTTTATATTATATAAATCTTAGCCCTCCTTATGTTTATACAGCAATGAATAGACTATATATGGTAATCTTAAAATAGTGGAGGATAACAACTACATAAAAGCCAGATTGCAATTCTGCACATAAAGCCAGATTTTACACGAAAGCTAAAAAATGAAAAGATATTATTTTTCAAATCCTTTCTGAGCACAGTCATTCCTCCTATCCTTTAAAACCAAAAGTTTTCCAAACTATGGCAAATATGGCTAATTAGTTCTTCACTGAAAATATTTGTGGCAAAGATGTGTATGGAAAACATGCTTTCAATGAAAATACCAGGCACACAATTATATAATCTCCTGGAACAAATACTTATATCTATATGGTGCATATTTGGACAACTTATGTTAAAGAATATAAATACATTTTAGAACAACTTTACAGAAATGCAGTACAAAATCCTACAGACCTAGATCAACCCTTTAGTCAGGGGATTATAAGAAGAGAACTTGGACTTTGTTTTTTATGTGTATTCTACATTTAGTCAAAGGATGCAGTGAACATTCAGTATACTGTGGAGAAACAGAATCCTCATACTCTTACAAAGTTCTCCCTTGACTTCACAGATAACAGTTGTTCAATAAAGCCTGTTTTGTTTGAAGTACATTTGTCCCTTGCTATCTGCTGATGAATGGTTCCAAGAATACCATGGATATAAAAGTCTAAGGATAATCAAGTTTTTTATATAAAACTAGAGGCATGGTGCACGAAATTGATGCAGGAGTAGGCCTTCCTTCCCCTGGCTGCCGGCACCAACTTCCCTCTAGCACCCAGGACCCAGGCTTCCTTCACAGCCCCAGCTTCATCTGGAAGGTCATCCAGAAGGACATCCTGCCTAATTAACATATTGCCTTTTGTATTATTATAGATGATATAGTATTTGCATATAGCCTAAGCATATCTTCCCATATACTTTAGATCATGACTAGATTATTTATAATTCTAATACAATGTTAGTAGTTGTTATTGTTTAGGGCTTATGCTAAGAAACAAGTGTCTATCCATGTTTAGTACAGACATAAGCATTGTAGGCCTAACTCTGGTACATAGTATATGTCAGCAACAGTGCCACTTCAAAATAAATATTTTCAATTGAATTTACAAATATAGAACCTGCAGATATGGAGAATAGACTGTATCTGTTTATTTTTTGGTGATGTGCTGGGGTGTGTGTAGGAATACATGGGCCATGAGACCAGTAAAGGGCCATTAGAAGAGATGCTTCTGCTCAGAGTTCTCTAATTCATATCATTCACCTGCAAATGATTCTCATAAATAATCTACTCTAATAAAAGAGTAATATGCAAATTAACCATCACTCTAAGACACCTAAGCCATGCCCACCAGCCAAGCCATGCCCCAGTCAATCAGAGTGGCTGTATGCAAATTAACTCAGCCAAGATGAAGTCCAGCAGCCACGGAGCTAGAGCAAACAGGAGGCTTCCATTGCAACTGTGTGCCTAGGCTGGCTGGGCCTCTTCTCACAGCAACAACGGTTCAATTATAGAAGCCATAGAGCTGAAACAAACAGGAGGCTTCCTTACCTGCCTAGGCCTTGGCTCAAAGCAACAGTGTTTTAATTATAGAAGATAAATAAACCTCAGAAACCTGATTCCAGCCAGCCTTGCTGGGACCTTGGGTCAATGGGAGCTGTGGGCAGCCTGAAAGCCTGAAAATGGCCCTCAGATCCTTACCCAGGCTGGCCAGGTACCCCAGTAGGAACTCCAACCCTGAAGGGACTGTGGGCCTGAAAACGGCTCTCAGCCCCTCACCCAGGCTGGCCAGGCACGCCAGCAGGTGGACATCCCCCGAGGGGTCCCAGACTACAAGAGGGCCCAGGCCGGGCTGAGGGACCCCCCCCCCCGCAAGTGCACAAATTTTTGTGCACTGGGCCCCTAGTTATAATAATAAAGATAAGAATAAATGCTGAAAGGTGTATGCACAGTTATGAATATTGCAGTTTTGCTTATTCTGTGGGTTCAAGAATGTTTTGGGGTCTAAGAGAGTCTTAGAGATATACAGCTGAGTTTGATGCTATTGTAGGATATGATATTTGAACTCTAGAAGATTTGAAATCGTAGGGTGAGTAAGAGTCATATTAGAAGAGATCAGTGGAAAAGGAGAAAGAACTAAACACATTATGAATTTTTTTTTTCATAGGAGTTTAGCTAGTTTTGTTACAACTCTATTATCACCCCTCTGGTATCTCATTAACATCAGTGTGCATCCCAATCATTAACATTTTAGGAAGGAGAAATTTTTCCTGTTAAATGAGAAGTTTCAAAAGGCAAATAAACATAAACTTCAGGAAACAAAAGGCACCCTGGGCCTCCATAAAATCAACCCAGTCACATATCTCAGCATTTTGGTACGTTCTGTTCCTGTCTTAGAAAAGGGCTTTCTTTCTATTACTAGGAGGAGCTTTGCCTTGCTCCTTCTGTTCTCTGGAACTCTCTTAGATGTGAGTTTCCAAAAGAAGCATTCTTACTAATTCAGCCAGCTTGATAGTTGTTGATTCTTTTATACTAGGTCATAGCAAAAAAACATCAGTCAACACAATAGTTACAATTCAATGAGATGTTATTCATTTTGAAATTGATAAGACATTTATGAATCATAGTAATGGTTCAAATGTCGGGGATATAAAATGATGGCTTCAGCTTAGATAGCCTTCTCTAATAATAGTGACCTGAAATAAAAATAAGGACATGCTATTTGACAAAGGGAATTTGTGCAAATTTCAGATAATAAATTTCCCTGGATAGTCTCTGTTTGCATACACAGTTCCTCTCTACACTCTTCCAGGTCCTTGAAGCTGCATCAACTGGACCCCATTCTGAGAAATGCATCAACTGAGTCCCATCCTGGGAAATGAGATACATTGGTAATCCCTGCATGTGGGGAATAATTATAAAAATTATTAGTAAGATGACATTGGATGAAGAGCATGTAATGAGCAAGGCTTCAGGAGATACACTGTGATAACCAAGGCATTTAGTCATTATGGTGGCAATGGTATCGCAAACACTGTATGGTCAGTAGGCTGCCATTTTCAACCATATTCCAGGCCATTTAGATGGAGTTTCATGTATTTTAGATGAGAAGTTCCATGGTAAAATAAGTTCAGAAAGGCTGTACCAAATTTAAACTGATTTAATCACTGTAATACGATTGAAAATACCGCATTATAATTTTCAAAACAAATTTTAAAAGATTCTTATATCAATGTAGCATGACCTGAACAATGCCATAATTTTAGTGTATTGAAATTATTTTAAAAACTCGTTACAAATGTATTTACCTTACTCATGAAGAAATCAGCAAGACTGTAAAGCTGATTTTTATATTATTTTTTGAAATGAGCAATTAATAAGCAATGAGAATTAACCATGAGAATAAAATTATTACATTACATATGAAACTAGTTAATAACTATAAAGCAATGGAATCATAACCATAACCTTTGAGGTTATTTCTATCGTAAAGACATCATTTGCATAACTTTTAGACAATAGTCTTTTAGCTAGCGAATAATTCCATGCAGTGTGGGTTCTAATCAAGAGTAAATGGCAAAGTCAAACACTGATGCATTCTCATAGAAAGGTGAGTAAGTCAGCTAGTCCTGTTAAACAGTGCCTAATAATATTGAAGGTACATGCTATCTTCCCTTTGCCTCATCTCAAGTTCTAAAGTGTTTTTGTTTTTTCTCTTCCCCTTACTAAATGGTAATCACTGTGTTGCTGGGGGATCAAATCCCTCCCTTGCTCATGGGAGCGGGAGTGAGGTTCCTGGGGTGCTGCTGAAATAAGAATTTTCAAAAGCCCCCAAGGGAGAATCCACACCCCTTAAGCCAGTCCTGGAAGAGATACACCTGGGCTTCCAGTGGAGCCAAAGCAAGCCCAGTGTCCCGGGTTTCCCTTCCATGTTGCAGCTGGGTGTGGTTCAGCATCCAAGCTAATGACAGACCATCAGTACGTGTGTGGTGTCCCACAGGGCATCCCCCTCCCTCAGGAGTCACAGAAGGCTTGTGGCCAGGGAGAGAAGAAAGAGTGGCTCCTTTGTTCAGAAGTGTAAATACTGAGATTTTACAAGCTTGCCGTGGCCACACTCATCCTGGACACTAATTTGTTCTCAGGTGTGACAGACAAACACCTCCCAGTCACTCTGACCTTACTGGACATGTGTCTAAACGGCCTTTGTCCAGTCTCTTCCCCCCATCGACCAGCAGAGAACAGATCTGGAGAGTGTTAAATGCAGCTTTCTGGGAAGGATGTGCAATGTCATGCCTACATTACTGTCCCCTGCATTCCTTTCCTGTTAGCTAATAACCAAGTTATTATAATGACATCACCTATTTTTATTTTGATATTTAATCAAATGTGATTTGCCTTATGTTTCACTTCTCCTCAACCAATGAAATCTGGACAAGGTTATAGAATAAACTCATGAGTATTCACTATAAAGTAATAAACATGCTTAGGGCAAAAGTAATGGCTTCTCAAATTTTGTATTAGCCAATGGGCTTCATTCTAAATACTTTACAATTCTCATAATAAAAATTTACATGCACACACTGAGAAGATTTTTTTTTAAATCATCAAAACCCCTTTGACTAGTAAGGTAAAAAAAAAAGTGTACTATTTTTTTTTCCCTGAAATCACCAGTTTAGAACCTCAAAACCTGAGATTTTGAATCCAAATGAGCCATTGAAAAATAGACTGCCTCTTAGGTGTTGAAAATACCATTAGAAATTGCTTTTATGTAGCAGTTTAGAGTTTCATCTGCTCACTAGAAAGCAAAATGTCAGAAAATAATGAATCAACATTATATATATTGAAGTTGCAAGATGGGAAGTAAGGTTCAGATCAAAGGTCCCTCAGAGACAAAACTTATAAACAAGTGATTGTGACATTGACAGGTGCATTGCAGCCTATTTTAAAATTCCTATTCACAGCCAGTGAAGCATACTGAATGGTTTTGTGTTTCTAATTTTTTTAAATTTCTTTTGTCAAAAATCTCCTATAAAAGAATTAGGTACTTGCATAAACAAAGCTATTGATAAATTCATAGAAATATACTGTTTTGAGTATGAAGACTGATCATAAATAAATTACTACTAATTTAGATTAACCCCTAAGATAACTTCTCAATCCTGGAGGTTTATAGATGTAAATGAATTACTAAATTCATACATTAGAAGATGGCGCAATTTGAAAGCTAGACTTCACAGCTTCAGTGACAAGGTTACTCACCACTTACGGAACACAAAATTAATGACTGTCAACTGATTGGTTTGGCAGAGCCCCAAAATTCAGCTAGGTGAGGTTTTTTAAGAAAAAAATCTGTATTGATTGGCAAGGGTCAAGTATGCTACTTTTCTAGATGGTTACTTTTCTTTTTAACATATTTGCATTTTGTTATTGGACTCTGATGGTTTAACCTGAGCATGAGCGTTTGGGATGTCTAAAAACTTTGGTGAGGATAAATACTTTGTGGCTGGAGGATGCTTTTTGTCCATAAATCAGAATGAGTAGCCCTTTTGGACATCAGATAATTCTAGGCAATAGACCAAAGGGTGTGGCTGGTTCCCAGAAAACAATGCAATGTCTTAAAGGAAGAGGTGCTTTAGAAGTAAGGATGACACTGTTTTAATAACAGCATCTTTCCAATACTCTTAGAAAATGATATTTAAATTTGCCCTCCCATTTTTTATTTGTGTTTTTTTTTTCTCCTCATTAAATTATTAACATTTTAAATGACCCTGACTGGGTGACTCAGTTGGTTGGAGTGTCATCCCATATACCAAAAGTTTGATTCCTAGGTACATATGAACCTAGGTTGTGGGTTTGTTCCCACCTTGGTGCACATCCAGGAGGCAACTAATTGATGTTTCTCTCTCCCTGCCTTCCTTTCTCTCTCAAAATCAATTATATTTATAACAAACTAGAGGCCTGGTGCACAACCTTTGTGCAGTGTGTGTGTGTGTGTGTGTGTGTGTGTCCCTCAGCTTGGCCTCTTGTCGCCACCACTGCGCTCACCAGCCATCAGCCTGGCTTGTGGCTGGGCAGCGCTCTCCCTGTGTTGAGTGTCTGGCCTCTGGTGGTCAGTGTTCATTATAGTGACTGGTTGTTCTGCCATTTGGTTGATTTGCATATTACTCTTTTATCATATAGGATATTTCTCATTTATTAACTTTTATCATTTTGCTTCATAGAGAGATATTAAAGGAAAATCTTAGAGTTGTCATAAACTCTCATGAAATTAAATGTCATTTTATTCTCAAAATGATATTTGTTAATATATCTCATTGATTTAAAAATAAACCTCTAGAACAAATAAATCATAGAAATAGTAAAAATAAATAGATAAAATTAAATAACTAAGAATAAAAATAAACTTTTATATGTCTAACTATGTTTTAATCAATTAAAAGGCAATTGAGACTTATAATTTGCTTATTGTTACTTAGTGAAAAGTACTTTGGTGATCTAAGAAGTATATGGTAGTTGATAAATACCAATTATCTAAACTAATAAAAGCGAAATATTAAAATTAACCGTTTCTCCGAGACAGGGTAAGCCACGCCCACCAGCCAATCAGAGCGGCTGTATGCAAATTAGCCCAGCCAACATGGCGGCCGCCACTCATGGACCTGAGTAAACAGCCCTTTCCATTGCGGCAGGAGCGAAAGTGAAGCTGCGCCCCTCAGCTCAGCTCC
>PVJC01044372.1:0-14135 GCA_004026665.1 Murina feae
CCATGGAGCTAGAATAAACAGCAGGCTTCTGTTGCAACTGCCTGCCTAGGCTGGCTGAGCCTCTGCTCATGGTAACAATGTTTCAATAATAGAAGCCACAGAGCTAAAACAAACAGGAGGCTTCCTTACCTGCCTAGGCCTTGGCTCAAAGCAGCAGTGTTTCAATTATAGAAGATAAATAAACCCCAGAAACCTGATTCCAGCCAGCCTCACTGGGTCAATGGGAGCTGTGGGCAGCCTGAAAGCCTGAAAACGGCCTTCAGCCCCTCACCCAGGCTTGCCACACCTTAATGGGGTGAGGGTCTACACTGGGCGGGCTTGGCCAGCCTGCAAACAGCCATCAGCCCCTCACCCAGGCTGGCCAGGCATGCCAGCAGGTGGACATCCCCTGAGGGGTCCCAGCCTGTGAGAGGGCACAGGCTGGGCTGAGTGACCCCCCCCCTGAGTGCGCCCCTAGTGTGTGTGTGTGTGTGTGTGTGTGTGTGTATGGCTAAGTGACCATTGACTGGTATCTATGACATACACTGACCACCAGGGAGCAGACACTCAATGCAGAAGCTGTTGAGCTGCAGTGACTTGGATGCAGTGGTTCTCGGGTGAAGCACCCCGGAACCAAAGGGGGGAGTCCGATTCCAGTGTGCATCACCCAAGAACAGCCCTCTCGCAATCCGGGATCCCTTAGGGGTTGTCAGAGAGCCAGTTCCGGCCTGATCCCCACAGGCCCCCTGGAGGGATCGGACCCCACCTGCCGGAAGGACCCCACTCACTCTACAGATGCCCTTTGAGCCCCAGTACTTCCCCAGGTACAGCCGGCCTGGGAGGGACTGTGGGAGGTTGGCTCCAAGGAGTATCTGGCCCGTCTCTCCCAGTCCCACCCCACCAGCCACCTTCTAATTAATTTTCTTTCAATGTGCATGAGTCTATGCACCAGGGCACTAGTTACATATAATAAATATTAATGATATATAATATCTGATATATATATATATATATATATATATATATATATATATATATATATTCCATTACATATTTCTAAACTAAGCAAAATACATATCTCTAAGGAATATGAAAAAAGAAAGAATTGAAGATAGAATGGTTTTTTCTGTGTGGGGGGGGGATATTTATAGACATTTCACAGGTTTTGAGAAATAGTGTCTTAGATTCTAGAAGATTATCTGTCCATTGTTCTATTATGTCTCCAAAACTACATAGATATCAAAACACACTTACCTTCAAATATGAGATATTACAGGTAAAGAAAGCTAGAACATAAATTTACTTGCTTGGGGGCATTTTTCATTCTTTTTAAATGTCTGGGGGGAAACTTTTAATTCTTTTAAGAATAAAATATTTTGAAGAACACTGAAAACCTTCTTCATGAGTCATCTACTAATGCATGGGACAGAGAAGATGGGCTCCACAATGTGAATGGATGAACTGCATGAAGCATAGTGTCATTCCAAAGGTCACTTATGACCCAGCTTCACTCAAACTTAGTAATGTCAAATTCAGCTGTAGAACACAAGAGAGTCATTTGTACTCTCATCAATGAATGGCAAGTAGCCCTAGAACAGATTATTTATGTACTGGGCACTTCACTTTTTCTTCACTGAAGATGGGTGAAGTAAAAAAAAGCAGAGTGGCTGCCCTAACCGGTTTGGCTCAGTGGATAGAGCGTCGGCCCGAGGACTGAAGGGTCCCAGGTTTGATTCTGGTCAAGGGCATGTACCTTGGTTGTGGGCACATCCCCAGTAGGAGGTGTGCAGGAGGCAGCTGATTGATGTTTCTCTCTCATCGATGTTTCTAACTCTCTATGTCTCTCCCTTCCTCTCTGTAAAAAATCAATGAAATATATTTTTTTAAAAAGCAGAGTGGCTTTAGCCTCCGTGGAAAGCAGAATTGCCATTGGTAAATAAGAATTCCAGGAAATCTCCTACAACTCACTTTTAAATAAATTCTCAACGGAGGAAACATAGAACATTCCAAGTGAATAGGGTATTACTTTTGAGACTTAGTCCTATACCAATGCAGAATGCTCTCTGTGTGCACCACAACCTCAGTGTAGTCACTGATGCTTTTTTATTTTTGAAAAAAAATTTATTGATTATTTTAGAGAGGAGAGGAGAGGGAAGGAGGGAGTGTGGGAGGAGAGAGAGAGAGAGAGAGAGAGAGAGAGAGAGAGAGAGAGAGAGAGAGAGAGAAACATGGATCCATAGCCTCCTGCATGCCCCCTACTGGGGATTGAGCCAGCAACCCAGCATGTGCCTTGGCCAGGAATTTAAGCAGCCACCCTTGGTGTATGGGACAACACTCAATTAACTGAGCCACTCCACAGGGCATCACTGGTGCTTTTTAAAAAATTGACTTGTAAAATACCTTTGCCTGGAATTTACAATTCTTTTGTAGTGAAGAAACTCAGTCATCAATTATATTTTGGTCTTACATCATCTCAAATCAGCAAGCAATTTACCTTTTCTTGGCCTGAGTTATAAATCCTTAGTTTTTTATATAGCACCTCTTGGTTCCCTAGTCACTGCATACAACACAATATAGAAGCAAACTGAAAAAGGACATATGAAAGAGTATTGAAAATGATACCTGAGCCCTGGTCAGTGTGGCTCAGTTGCTTGAGCACCGTCCCATGCACCAAAATTCTTGGTGAGGGCACATGCCCGGATTGCAGGCTCATTCCCCCATGTGGTCATGCAGGAGGCTGCCCATGGATGTCTTGGTCTCACATCAATGTTTCTCTCTCTTCCTTCCCCCTTCTCTGGGAAGAAAGGAAGGGAGGAAGGGAGGAAGGGAGGAAGGGAGGAAGGGAGAAAGGGAGGAAGGGAGGAAGTAAATGATACCTGAATTCCAAGGCAAACCTTATGGGATTGCTCTGGATCCTCAAGGCTATAGCAGAGTTAAATGTCCCATCTGTATGAGAATTAAAAGTAATTTTAAAGCTATCAATTGATAGCTCTTACAGATCTATATCTAGCCCAGTTGGCCCATTTTCCATCTTTCATTGTCTTCATGTTTTCATCAAGAATATAGAAAAAAAATGGCTTGAAAGACAACTCTCATCTCTGTGTTCCTGGGTCAGTTTTGCATTTTGGGCAATGGGTAATTATTTAATTCTTAAAGATGTTGGGGGCAAATGACTGCACTGTACAATTCTAAGTTTTCGTAATGGCTGGTCACTGTTATGATTTAAACTGGTCTCGTTGTTACGATTTTTACAAGTACACACTGACACACAAGGTCTGTTTTTATTGTCCACTAAACTGGATCTACACAGCCACAATTACCAAAGTCATTCAGACCAAAAATGTGCTTTTGCCTGAATTACCAAGATGATTACACCTACTCTAGAGGGGCTGCTGATTGAAAACTGTAAGAGCCTGATTGCCGCAATGCTTTGCATTTCTTTGTCTTCACTTTCTTACAGGATGTTTGTTCTCAATTTTATAAGACCAAGAAAACAGAAGATTCCAGAGCTTTAGTATTGAGAGAAAAACAGAGTGTTTATTTGCAAAGTAGGAATGACAAAGAGCTGTGAGGACAACAGGGGAGAGGAGAGGAACAATAACTTGGAAGAACTGCTGTCTTATTTGAACCCCTGGGAAACTATGACATTATAGGCTACTGTGAATTCTACTGTTCTGTTGGGGGAAAAATAGATAATCCACGAGGAGAAGAGGAAGGGGAAAGGTTTGTATTATTAACAGTTTAAATGTATCACGGTTTCTGTTTAAATACAATCTTGATGAATTGTTCTTAAAAATGGTATTGATCTAGGTAATCAATCTTAGTGCTTTTGTCAAAAAAGATTTTTTCACCAAAACTACAATATCGATTACTTGCATCAGAACAGAGTTTAAAAGAGGAGAAATGCATTCAAGTCAAAGCTATTGCTGATGCCCCTAAAAATGAGTTGCACATCGAACCCCACTAAAAAAAAAATGACTTCAGGAGCAGTCACCAGTGGGTCTTTGCTTCATTCCCTATCTGTCCTCTGACAACTCTTGTTAATCTTGTAGCCTCATGCTCCCTACCTCTCACATAACAGGCCATGCAGCAGTAATTGAGCTCCCACCTTGCAAAACAAAGGCAAAAGAAAAAAAATTACAAGGGTGTTTAATGGTTAAAATAAAGGCCTCTTCAGCCCACCCCAAGTTCATTGAAGATAAACTGTCAATCTAACTGAAGTCTTGGGATTTCAAAACCTTGAGTGATTCCTGCATTAGCATAAAATCCCAGAAAAGCAGAGAAAGCATTTAAATTCTACACACTGTATTCGATCTTTTGAAAGATTTATTTGGTAGGTGAAGAATGAATATAGCAATCCTGGTGGGCCTGTATTTCTGACAGTAACACAAGTTCTCTACATATATGCCTTGCAGTGAGCACAACAGTGCTAAAATGATCATTGCTATTTATAAAAATAAGTCAACTCACTACCCTAAAATTAACTCGGAGAAGCACTTCTAAGTGCTTGGGTCATCATAGGGATTCCTGAAAGGTGGATTCAACTGATATAAATCTAGTTAGTCACCTGGAGGGATGCTCTGCATGGACAAGAGATCTAATACTTTACGAGGGGTCGCCTTCTCGTCCTATGTCATGCCGCAGGAGCATGGCCATTCAGTGCCTTCTCTAGGCCAAGAGTCTATCACAAATCTACAGAAGAACAGCCAGAATGCAAAGAATAGGCACAGAAATTTAAATAATGAATAAGGTTATAACCACACATCACTATATCACAAAGAGAAATAATCAAATGGCATACAAATATTCATGCTGAGAATAAAGTCATAATTTTACCTTGACTTTTTTAAAAGAGACAAGCACTACTGAACCTCATACCCAAAGCAGATTAAGTAGATTGTTATATATTTTTGGCTCTTTCAGAAAAATATACTATTCTTAGACAAAACGCAAAATGAAATTAAAATGTCATTCTAAAACTATTCAATAAAGAACATACTTTAAAAATTACTAAAGCATGGCCCTAGCCAGTTTGGCTCAGTGAATAGAGCATCAGCCTGTGGACTAAAGGGTCCTGGGCTTGATTCTGGTCAAGGATACATACTGTGGTTGCAGGCTCCTCCCCAGCTAGGGCCCTGGTCTGTGCGCGTGCAGGAGGCAACTAATTGATGTGTTTCTCTCACATCGATGTTTCTCTCTGTCTTTCCCTCTCTCTTCTACTCTCTCTAAAAGATCAATGGAAAAATATCTTTGGCTGGGGATAACAAAAAAAATTACTAAAACATGAAAGAGTAGTATGGAACAGGGAAAAGGTAGCTTACATTGGCATAACCGGGCAACCACTACCTCAACCAGGTGACTAAGATTATCATTAGTGCCCTAGCTGGTTTTGCTCAGTGGATAGAGCACCAGCCCATGGTCTGAAAGATCTTGGGTTCAATTCTGGTCCAGGGCACATACCTGGACTCCCTGACCCCCCTCGGGGTGCATACAGGAGGCAATCGATGTGTCTTTCTCACACCGATGTTTCTCTCTGTGTGTCTCCCCCTTATTTCCACTCTCTCTAAAAAGCAATGGAGCCCTAATAGGTTTTGCTCAGTGGATAGAGCGTTGGCCTGCAGACTGAAAGGTCCCATGTTCGATTCCGGTCAAGGGCATGTATCTTGGTTGCGGGCACATCCCAGTAGGAGGTATGCAGGAGGCAGCTGATCAATGTTTCTCTCTCATTGATATTTCTACCTCTTTATCTCTCTCCCTTCCTCTCTGTAAAAAATCAATAAAATGTACTTAAAAAAATAAAAAGCAATGGAAAAATATCCTCCAGTGAGGATTAACAAAACAAAATAAAAAACAAAAACATGATCATTAGTGACAAGTCACACTGACTGCATGTACCCATGCTCCGCTGTGTGATGAGAATGGCACTTCTATGTTTTTTCCCCCCAAGAGCCCATAACACCAGTTGAACCATGAAGAAAAAACATTGGAAACATCCAAATTGAGGGATCTTTCACAAAATACCTAACCAGTAGCAGTACTCCTCACAACTGTCAAGGTTATCAAATCAAAGAAAGTCTGAGAGACTGTCACAGCCCAGAGGAAACTAGAAGACATGATGAGTAAATGTAACAGAAAAAAAGACATCAGGAAAAAAACAATGAAACCTGAGCAAATTGTGGAGTTTAGTTAATATAGTAATGTATATGTTGGCTCCTCAGTTATGACCAATGTACCATAGTGCTACAAAATGTTAACATCTTACAGGATGGAATGAAGTGTTGGGTATTTGGGAACTCTTCTATCTTTGAGAGTTTTCTGAAAATCTATTATTCTAAAATTAAATATTTGATTGAAATATTTGATTGAAATATTGAAAATAAAACCAACTCAATCTGTTCCAAAGAAACTAAATTATGAAATCTTAACACTCTTCCATACCACCTTTCTGAATCAAACATGTTTGAAGTAGGATCTTTACAATGACCAGTTATCTTAACTTTCACCTTCTAAATTCCACATTATGGCTAGATCTTAGATTCCAGTTTCGTTATTTTGTGGCTCTACTGTTTGATCAGCAAATATGTATATGTCAGACTGTGCACGATAGGTATATTTTCTTCAGAAATTCTCCTGGAATACAGATGAACCTAGCAGACATATAATTCAAGACAAATAATTAGTGACTTTGAGCATGTTTTCATATGTCTTTCAGCCTTCTGTATGTCTTCTTTTGAAAAGTGTCTATTTAGGTCCATTGCCTATTTTTTGAGTGGATTGTTTGGGGGTGGGGGGAGATCAACCAAGGGGCTTGTATGTGTAGATATAAGCCAAGCCAACGGACTCAAACAACAGGGGGATAAGGGCATGAGTGTGGGGTGGGGAGGGGTGGGGGTTATTGGGCGATGAGGACACATTTGTAATACCGTGACCAATAAAGGAGAAAAAAATAAAATTAAAAAAAAGACAAACCAAGACAGAAATCGGATTCAGGGAAATTCTCCCTTCTTCCTTAAAGTGAAGAAAAGTCAGCTCTCTTTCTGCATCCTACTCATCTCCTTAGAATTAGGCATTGGGAAGCTGAAAAGTTTCTGTCCTGAGGCTTCAGGGAGTTTAGTATATTGAACCTCAGTAAACAAAGTGAGAAGTAATTTAATAAATTAATAAATTTAATAAATTATTTGGCATCCAATTTAGGTATTATTTTACACATATTGCTCTGTTAATAGAAAACTAAACTAGGGGTGTGTTTTTTTTTCTTGTTTTCTGTTGCCGTAGGTAATGATTTCTGAACTTCTAACTTTGAGGAAAATATTTTTCTATATATATTCTTTAAAACTCTTTAAGTGCTCACAAAATCATCTGAGAGGATTTTGCTGCTGCTGGGTGCACTCTTGCGCTCAAAATCCAGTAACTACAAAAATTCAACAATGAAGTAACAAAAAATATACCTCCATTAGGGCAGATTCAGAACCTCCATTCCAAAAAATTACTGAACTCAACTGACAGTAAGGTGGTTACAATGCATTAATAGCACTTGGAGTAACAAAATACCAGATTAGTTTTGCAATATTTATATTAGGCTTTTTCTAATGGTTACTGAATAATTCCAAATTCATCTTTCACCTTAGAACTGTAATTTAAACATCAGTTGTTCAGGGGTGAATATCCAAAATTTAAAAAACAAACAAACAACAACAAAACATAAACAAAAACCCTTATACTATTGAACTCCAAAAAGACAAATAATCCAATTTAAAACGGGCAGAAGGCCGGAATAGACACTTTGCCAAAGAGGACAAACAGATGACTAATAGACATATGAAAAGATGCTCAATGTCACTAATCATCAGAGAAATGCAAATTAAAACCACAATGAAATAGCACCTCATACCTATCAGAATGACTATCATCAACAGACAAGAGTTGGCAGGGATGTGGACAAAAGAGAACCCTTGTGCACTGTTTGTGGGAATGCAGACTGGTGCAGCCACTGTGGAAAGTAATATGGAGGTTCCTCAAAAAATTAAAAATGGAACTGCTTTATGACCCAGTGATTCCACTTCTGGGATTTAACCAAAGAAATCCAAAACACTAATTTCCAAAAATATGTGCATCCCTATGTTCATTGCAATGTTATTTACAATAGCCAAGCTATGGAAGCAACCCAAGTACCCATCAATAGACAAGTGCATAAAAATGTTGTGGTATGTATATACAATGGAATATTGTATATTTTATTGTATAAAAAAAAAAGAATGAAATCTGACCATTTGCTACAGCATGAATGAAACTAGATGATATTATGCTCTGTGAAATCAGTTAGAGAAAGACAAACACCACATGAATTCACTTATACATGGAAACTAAAGAACAAAATAAATTGAAACAAACTTATAGACACAGAGAGCAGACTGGTGGTTGGAAAGGGATTGGGAACTGGGTGGAAAAGATAAACGAATTAAGAAGTACAAATTGGTAGTTACAAATTACCCACAGAGATATAAGTAAATCATACAGAATATAGGCAATAATATTGTCATGACCAAGTATGGTGCCAAATGGGATACTGGAAATATTAATGGGAATACTATGTAAAATATATGATTGTCTAACCACTAAAGTGTACACCTGAAACTAATCTATAAAAATAAAAGCATGATATGCGAATTAGACCGGATGTCCTTCTGGATGTCCTTCCTTCCAGACAAAGCCCTGGTGGGCTGGGACCGAGGCAGAGGTGGCTGCTGTAGCAGTGGGGGCCAAGGCCCTTGCACAAATTTCATGCATTGGGCCTCTAGTACAAAATAAAACTAAAAGAAAAGAAATTTTAAAACTCACTTGTTCAGTTTGTCAAAAATTGAGTTTATACACTTACCTTATGGGTACTATATATTTTTCTGTATTTATAATACACTTCAAAAGTTATTAATTTTTTTACAAATTGGCTTATGATCAAGATGGTATCAAAGGTAAATACAGAACTCAGAAGCTTCCACAACTACATTAAAAAATATAGCTAAACTACAGAACCATCATTCAGAACCAACTGAAATCTAGCTGATGAAAGTCCTATAACTAAGGATATTTAAAAAGAAGACACTACTTTATAAATCCAGACTGGTAGGAGAGGTAGAGACACTGAATGGGCTGGTTCTATACCCATGTGTGGTGGTGAATAGGAAGGACTACCTCAGCTGAGTAGGTCACTACTGAGGAGCCAAGGGTCCCAGCTCTATACCAGCCTCCCAGCCCAGGGTTCCAGTGCCAAGAAGAGACGTCCCATAACTTCTGGCTTTGAAACCTAGCAGAGATTGTGGCTGAATAAAAAGGGGGGGGGTGACTCCTGGATTCCCAGTCATTTCTTTTAAAGGGCCAGCATAGGAACTTACTAAGACTCACTCACTTTGAGCTCAGGAGCTGGGGCAGCAGCTCAAAATGCACTTTGGACACACAGGGGAAACCTAAATTGAATAGCTTTCTCCCAGGCAGAAGGGCTGGTAGAGACCATGGTTCCTTGCTGAGCTCTCTATCCCCATTCTACCTGTGAAGCAGGCAAGCAGGCACCACATCTGAGTCTCCATCTACTTGGCTAACATTGATGGCCCACTCTGGTGATTTCCAAACACCCCATGGCAGCCAACTTTAGTGCCCACCCAAGCTGTTTCCAGTGTTTCTTCCATTCAAACATCTATCTTGGCTCATTTCTCAAAAAAGCAACATTGGGCATCAACTTGCACTATACCACTTTTAATTAAGAGGCCCCATGCCCAGCACTAGCAACAGCTTGACCTTTCCCTGACACTTCCAAGCCCAGCACAAGTAGCATCTGCAGACTACTTTGAAACTTCTGTCAGATGGCACAGGGCAGAGCATAGGCAGAAACTGGTCTTGGGCTGCACCTCTCAGGAGTCCCCAGAGCCAGAACAGCTGGTGGACAGCTTCAGACAACACCAAAATAGTACCCAACCACCAGTGACACACTCAAGGGGTGGATTCAGCTAAAGCCAGTTCTGCTTCATGGGGTTGGCAGCTACACAGAAGATCCTCCATTGTGGTTAGGACCAGTTCTGGCAGCTTATTGACCTAGGGGAAAATCTCTCCCATTTACCAAGGTTCAATTACAACAGCAGGGTGCACAGAGCCCACATGGAGGGTCCACCTGGAGTGCACAGTTTACGTGAATCGGGAGGCTGCTCCACTGGGTCATATAGGTTATCTACTACATTCAGTTACTCCACCAAGAATGGGGGACATTGCAGCTCTACATAATACAAATTGGTAGTTACAGGACAGTCATAGGGATGTAAAGTACAACATAGGGAATCCTATATAATAAAAGGGTAATATGCAAATTGACCCTAACAGCAGAACGACTGGGAATGACTGGTCACTAGGACACACACTGACCACCAGTGGGCAGCTCAATGCAGGAGCTGCCCCTGGTGGTCAGTGCACTCCCACAAGGGGAAGCTCTGCTCAGCCACAAACCAGGCTGATGACTGCCAATACAGCAGTGGTGGTGGGAGCCTCTTCTGCCTCCTCAGCAGCGCTAAGGATATCCAACTGCAGTTTAGGCCTGCTCCCTGCTGGCAAGTGGACATCTCCCGAGGGCTCCCGGGCTGCCAGAGGGATGTCTGACTGCCAGCTTAGGCCCAATCGCCCGGGAAGCGGGCCTAAGCCAGCAGGTAGACATCCCTTGAGGGGTCCAAGACTATGAGAGGGCACAGGCCAGGCTGAGAAACACGTCCTCCCCCCAGAGTGCACAAATTTTTGTGTACTGGGCCTCTAGTATAGTGAATAATATCTAAGAACTATATATGGTGTCAATATAGTTACTAGATTTATTGGGTGGCCATTTTGTAAATTATATAAATGTCTAATCACGTGGTTGTACATCTGAAATTAATATAATATTGCATGTTGACTATAATTAAAAAAATAAAAAAATTTTAAAAAGTCAACTACTCTATTCCATAGTATACACAGAGATAAATGTTTTAAAGCTTCACAACTCTTGTATTTCAACACAAATTCCCATTACACTCTTCCAGTTGGACAAGGACACTCCAGAGTATGTATGTTGCATCTCTATAAACAACATATATTTCCTCTACAACATAGATCAAATGTGAGATATTTGGAGCTGTTTTCTAAGTGAGTCTAGAGAACTTAAATGATTTCCATGTATCTAAAAGCAAAATTGTGTGTAATTATATGTAAAATCTTTCAAATAGATTATGAAGATGTAATAAAAATTATCTTATGATAAAATCAAGGTTTGCTTTTTAACATTAATTGATATTAAAATCTTTTTTTAATAGTGTTAGGGTTAAAAACACAAAAACATGAAGAAAATTAGAACAATATATTTATACACAAGAATGTAAATATAATTCAGGATATTCAAAAAACGATAGCTAATTCCAGAAGAGCTGTTATTCATTTCAATTTTAAGTGTAAACTCTCCAATGTTTACACTTTATAGCTACAATAAAAAAACACAATGGAAGCTTTCAACAGTAGACTAGAAGAAGTGGAGGACCGAATTAGTGAGTTAGAAGACAAGGCAGAAAAACACCCCTAATCTAAACAGCAATTGGAGAAAAAAAAATTAGAAAGAAGAAGGAAAGCCTAAGGGAGCTTTGGGCCAACATGAAATGTCTATGAACTTGTGAATATAAAAATAAATGTAGTATATTCATATAATGAATTTATTGTAGCTATGATGATTATATCATACTTCAATATTTATTTTTGTAACCATTCCAATATAATGAACTATTTAATTCTCACTTGTACCATTTTCACTTGGGTAGCCCTGGCATGTTTTAACACTGACATGTTTGTTTTGTTTTTTAAAACAGGTTTGTTAAAGTATAATTTACATGTCACACAACAATTTATGGGTATAACTTGATGACTAGCAAATTTACAGAATTATGTAAGCATCTCATAATCTGATTCTGAAACATTGCAACATCCCCCCAAAATTCCTCATGCTCATTTTCAGTCACTCCCTGTTCCCAGACCATCAGAAAAAAACAGTATTCTATTTTTTGTCTCTATAGATTTCCTTTTTATTTCATATGAATAGAATAACACAATATATGCGACTTTATATCTGATTTCTCACACTTAATACTGTTTTTGGGATTCACTCATGTAGCGGTATCATTACTTTGTTCTTTTATACCTCATTATATGAATACACTATATTTATTTATATATTCACAAGTTCATAGACATTTCATGTTGGCCCAAAGCTCCCTTAGGCTTTCCTTCTGCTTTCTAATTTTTTTTCTCCAATTGCTGTTTAGATTAGCGATGTTTCTCTGCCTTGTCTTCTAACTCACTAATTCGGTCCTTCACTTCTTCTAGTCTGTTAAAACCTTCCATTGTGTTTTTTTATTGTAGCTATATCATTTTTTTATTCTTAATTCTTACATAAGTTGTTGATTTTCTCATCCATCTGGTTTATTAATTGTATGACCCTTACTCTGAATTCTTTTTCTGATATATTGCATGATTCCATTTCATTTAGTTCCTTTTCTGGCACTTCTATCTTTTCTTTCTTTTGGGAGTTGTTTCATTGCCTAGCCATTTTGGCTATCATTAAAGAGTCCAGGCTCTGAGTCACGCAGGACCTGTGGCCATGGGAGGAGGGGGGCTTGGCGAAGTTCATATATATTTTATTTTTTGCACTTTTGAACTATTATGAATATTACAACTGTAGACATTCAAGTACAAGACATAGATTTTCATTTCTCTTGGAAAGCTTGTAAGGGTGAATTTGTGAGGTCATAGGTCATATTATAAATATGTTTATCTTTTTAAGAAATAGCTGAACTATTTTCTAAAGCAGCTTGCCGTTTTACATTCCCATTATTAATGTACTAGAGGCCCGGTGCACGAAATTCGTGCACTGGGCGGGGTTCCCTCAGCCCAATCTCAACCCTCTTCAATCTGGGATCCCTCGGGGAATATCCGACTGCTGGTATAGGGATCGGGCCTAAACCGGCAGTCAGACATCTCTCACAATTCAGGACTACTGGCTCCCAACCAATCACCTGACTGCCTGTCTGATTGCCCCTAACCGCTTCTGCCTGCCAACCGGATAACCTCCTAATCATTCTCCTGACAGCCTGATTGATGCCTAACTATTCCCTGCCACCTGATCACCCTTAACTGCCCTCCCCTGCATAGTCCCTCTTTATTAGATAGGGTTTTTTCTTTAGCATATTGGACACTTTACCTGCTGTGGTCTTGACAAACCAGTAAAAATGTAAACACAAACTAAAAGTGTCATAAAATAAACTCCTTAAATAGGAATGTCATGAGATCTTGGAAAGGTGATATCATGTGGGTGTTTCTTCCTTTTTTCCTTCTCTTTCTTTTTCTTGATGTTTCATCTTTTGTCCTTTTTTCCTTTTCTTTTTATTCCTTTTCTGTGCTGTCTTTCTCTTAACTTTTCTGTTGGTAGAATCGCCAGTCCTTGAATCTATCTCGCTTCCAGAAGATGAAGAAGATGGAAACACACCATCATCTGAAGAAAAAGATGATCTATGTTGGGATTGGTGGTGTTTCTGGTTTGCTCTTTTCCCAATTTCTTTGTCATTTTTGCTGGCCTCGGCATCTTCAGGACTTGTGTGTGGGCACTTCCTACTTATGTCTACAAAACCTGCCTGCCTTGGTGAAAACTGTAGGGAAAAAGGCCTTCCTGGGTGGGCTCAAGCCCTGCCGGAGGTGCTGAGGAACCAGGGCGGGGAGCACTCACACTGCCCCTGTGGAGACCTCCAGACAACCCGGTACTCTCTAGTAATGTAACTGAAATGTAGCAGTTTGCCTTCAGAAATTAGTTGTAAGTTACCTCTGATGTGAAACCTACTTCAGACATTTCCTTTGTGGCTTGTAAAGATTTTAAACAAAACCCATTTACCTCCCTAACCTGGTCATGAGTTTCTGCCCAATGTGAGAAGTTAGCTGGGTAGTTTAGCCCAGATACCCCTGTCCCCACTCCAATCACTGGGCTGGGGGCAAGGAAAATTCTGAGGCTGACTCCTTGCAGTTGCCAGTGGGGCAGGATCACTCGCCCATGAGGCTTCCTAGACTGAGACCCTGAGGCTGCAGGTGTGTGTCAGGGGGATCACTGCTGGGGA
>PVJC01044373.1:0-14062 GCA_004026665.1 Murina feae
AGAGAAACGGTTAATTTTAATATTTCGCTTTTATTAGTTTAGATAATCACAAAATTTAGTAATTTATTATTATAGATATAATCACAAAATTTAGTAATTTTCCAAGACTTCATATTTCCTTCCATCTCTATTTGTAAAATAGTTAACTTATGTACCTAAATCACTATGTATGATTAACATTTTAAAAAACTATGGTTAAAACATTAACAAAATTTACCATTTTAACCATTCCATTAAGCATATTCACACTTTGTGTAACCATTGTTAGTTATCTATTTCCAGAACATTTTCATCAGCCCCCAAAGAAACCCTGTTCCCACAAAGCCAAAACATTCCCCCTGCCCCAGTTCCTGGAAACCTCTATTCCACTTTGTGTCTTCGTGAACTTGCCTACTCTAGGTACCTCTTATAAGTGAAATCACATAATATTTGATATTTTATATCTCCTTATTTCACTTAATGTAATGTTTGCAAGGTTCATCTATGTTGTACCATGTATCAGAACTGTATTCCCTTTTATGGTTAAACTACAGGCCCAACGCACGAAATTTGTGCACAGGTACGGTCCCAAGGCATGAGGTGTGATCAGGGTTATCTTCCTGGGCTCCTGGTAGCCGGCCCCCTGCCACCACACACCCCCAGTTCCCCATTTGCCATCGGGCAATCAGAGGCTGCCAGCTGGGGGGGAGGGACTGAGTGGTTGGCTGTTCCTGCCCACTCACTGGCCCTGCCCTCCGCTGCCAGTTGCCCTTTGTGTGTGTGGGGCAACTGGTGGGGTAAGGGCCTTGGCCTGGAGCTGGCTGCATCCACTACCACCCGCCCCAGGTTCCCTGTTCCTCATCTGGGCCTGTGGGCTGGGGGCAGCTCCTGCGTCAAGTGTCTGCCCCCTGGTGGTCAGTGTGCATCATAGCAACCAGTCATTCGGCTGCTTGGTCAATTTGCATATCACCCTATCTAATAAAGAGGGAATATGCAAATTGACCATCACGCCATCACAAAGATGACAGCGCCCAATCCCCTCAGCCCCACCAGAGTCCCCCAATCATTTTAGCCCTGCCAAGGGGTGGTAGTGGCAGGCGCGCGGTGTGGCCAGACCCACTCTCAGCCCCCTGAGACCAGCCCAAGGTGCAGACAAGCCTCAGATGTCAGCTGCCCAGTTGAAGCCTGAAGAGCAGGCAAGCCTATGCTGGCTGCCCAGCCTCCTAGGGCCTCCCCAAGGCACAGGCAAGCCTCTGATGTCAGCTGCCCAGCCTCCCAGGGTGGGTCCGAAGGTGCAGGTAAGCCTAGTTGGTGGCTGCCTGAGGCTCAGGTAACCAGGGTCAGCCAAGGCTTGTGCTGCCAGCAGTGGCAGCAGCAGAGGTGTGATGAGGGCGTTGCCTTCCTCTGATTGCCAGGTTGCCTCCTGCCCCTGAGGGCTTCTGGACTATGAGAGGGGGCAGGCTGGGCTGAAGGACCCCCTGCCTGCAGCGCATGAACTTTCACACACCAGGTAATATGCAAATTAATCATCACTCCGGGACAAAAATGGTGGTGCCCATAGAAGTGGGGCAGGATGCTTGCCAGTATTACCCTGGCAATGGGAGTCCAGCAGGCAATCAGACTGTAGGCAGCACCCAGCAGGGCCTGCTGGGAGGTCGCCATGATGACTCCCAAGCAGATGAGTGGCCCTGCTGGGCACCGGCTACGGAGGAGGGGGAGCCAGCCATCGGGATTCCGCAGGGCCCAGCAGGGCCCCGATGGGTGGTGGCTGTGGAGGAGGGTATGCAAGCCATCGGGACCCCGCAGGAAGCACACAGCAGGGCCTGCTGGGAGGTCGCCATGATGACCCCCGAGCAGACAAGTGGGGGCTGCAGGCAGCACCCAGCAGGGACTGCTGGGTGGTGGTGGTGGTGAAGGGGGAGCAAGCAATGGGCACCCATAGGCGGACACCCAGCAGGGCCTGCTGGGCTGTGGCTGCATTCACCAGAGAGCAGGCAAGTGGGGCAACCAGGGAGCAGGCAGCACCCAGCAGGGCCTGCTTGCCCATCCCGTGGTGTGGAGCAGACAGGCCCGGCAGAGAGCAACCACATGGAGTGGGCCCAAGCCATCAGTAGCACATCTCATGAGGGCTCTCAAATTGGAGAGGGTGCAGGTCGGGCTGAGGGACCTCCCCGCCTGCCCCCCTCCCCCACCTACCCGTGCACGAATTTTGTGCACCGGGCCCTAGTATAGGATAATATTCCATTGCATGTTTATAGCACATTTTCTTTATTCATTTATCTATTGATGGATATTTCAGTTGTTTCCACTTTCGCTGCTATTAGTGGTATATAAGTATCTGTTTGAGTACCTATCTTTAGTTCCTTTGGATCTAGGTAGGAGTGAAGTGGAATTGCTGGGTCATATGGTAATTCTATATTTAACTTTTTCAGGAACTGCCAATTGGTTTCACAGTGGATGCATCCTACCAACAATGTGATTGGTTCCGATTTCTTGACTTCCTTGCTGAAATTGCTATTTCATGTGCTTCTTGGCTATTTGCATGTCCTCTCTGGAGAAATGTCTTTTGCTCATTTTTTTAGTAGGTTTTTTTTTTTTTTTTTGAGTTGTAGGTTTTCTTTATATATTCTGGATACTGAGTCTTTATTAGATATATTATTTGCAAATATTTCTCTGTTTCTGTGATGTCTTTTTCACCGTTTTTCTTTGGTGCTTGTACTATCGGAGTCATTTAAAAGAAACAATTGCCAAATCCAAGGTCATGAAGATTTTCTCCTATGTTTTCTTGTACGGGTTTTATGTCCTTAGCTCTGATATTTAGGTCTTCAGTCCTTTTTGACTTAATTTTTATATACAGTATGCAATATGGTTCCAATTTCATTCTTTTACATGTAGATATGCAGTTTTACCAGCATCATTTGTTGACAAGACTATCTTTTCTCCATTGAATGGTCTTGGCAACCTTGTGGAGAAACCATTAACCATGTGTAAGGGTTAATTTCTGGGCTCTCTATGCTATTCCATCAGTCTATGTCTATCCCATGACAGTACAACATTGTTTTAATCACTGTAGCTTTGTAGTAAGTTTTATAATCAGACTAGAGGCCTGGTGCTCAATATTCGTACACGGGGATTGCACCCTTTTGCAATCTGAGACCTCCTGGGGGATGTCTGACTGCCGATTTAGGCAGTCAGACAGCCCCTTTGTAATCCAGGGCTGCTGGCTCCAAATTGCTTGCCTGCTTGCCTGCCTGATTGCCCCTAACCATTCACCTGCCTGCCTGATCATCCATAACTGCTCACCTGCCTGTCTGATCATTCCTAACCCCCTCTGCCTTGGTCCCCACCACAGCGGCTTTGTCTGGAATAACATTCAGAAGGTCGTTCAGCTGTCTGGTCTAATTAGCATATTATGCCTTTATTATTATAGATAGTTTGAGTTGTCCAACTTTTTTTTCCTATTCAAGATTATTTCGGTCATTCAGGGTCCCTTGAAATTCCATATGAATTTTAGAATGGATTTTCTATTTCTATAAAAATTGTCATTGGGATTTTGAACTGAATCTGTAAATCACTTTGGGTAGTATTATCATCTTAACAATAATGTCTTCCATGAATATAGGATGTCTCTGTCCATTTATTAGGTCTTCTTCATTATGTTAATGTTTAGTAGTTTTCCATGTACAAATCTTTCTCTTATTTGATTAAATATACTTTATTTTTATTCTTTTTGAGGCTATTGCAAAGGGAATTATTTTCTTAATTTCCTTGTTGGATTATTCATTTTTATCTATCTATCTTTTAAACTATCTTTATTTTTGAAAGTATTACATATATCCCTCCTTTTCCCCCACTGACCTCTTCTAATGGCTGCAAAAAGGTCTAGTAAACTAATGTGCCATAATTTAGTTACACTACTTATAATAATAAGTATTTAGGATGTTATCAAATTTTTACTAGTATAAAAAATGCTACAACAAACTTTTTTATATTATAGATTTTTTTAATTAATATTTTTTTGTTTAATTTTTTTCTCAGAATGTACTAGGTTAAGGGGTATGACTATTTAATGACCTTGACATATAGACCAAAGTTATTTTCTAAAAGATCTTATCAAATTATACACTCAAATCAACCTTAGTTTTTCTCCTAATTTGTATTTGATCTTTTTCCCCAAGCAAATGTAAATTGTATGCCAGCATAGGGCTAAACATAGCACTGTCAGCATTAGCAGGACCCTCCTTTGGTACACAATGAGTCTCAAAAACCATATTCGAATGTTGGCTATGCAAAAACTAAACTATCACAACAAAACTGGTGGGTATGGGGAAGGGAATATTTTATCATACAGAAAAAAATTTTTCCAAACTACTATGACCATAAAATGTTATTTGACAATAAAACTCTAGCATTTCATATGTTTAAACATTTTTTCTTCTTTACTTCATAACCCTTAAGAAGTTCAATTGAGTCAAGAGACATGCTGCCTTTCTGAAACAAGAAATGATTAATATATTCTTCTCACATGAAGTACATTTATAAGGTCAACATTTAGAAATTTAATATCTAAACATATTTATTTTAGCATTGCAATTTTTGGTTTTCTGCCCACCAAAAAAAAAAGAAAAAGAAAAGAAAAAAAAAAGAGTGACTAGCAGCCTAGGACCTAAAAATGTAGAGAATAGCTGGGTGGGTAGAGTCGAAGGTACAGTACAAAGCAGAGAGAATTGGGGGTGGACGTGGGGAGGGGCAGAAATAATTATTTTTAAAATGATCAATCATGAGGTCCAGGCGGGTAATTAGAAAAGTGAAGCCACTAGGGACAGACCAACTGCTAAGAGGAAATATGCTTGCAGTTTGAGAACTACGTTGTAAAAGTTATTTAAATTATTCATCTGCATTATATTAGCATATTTTCTTTTTGTTACATGAAGTGTAAGCCAGAAGAGATGCCTCAAAGAAAAGGAAATGAATAGTGAAAGAAGACTTCTTTTTTGGACACAATTCATTATACTGAAAGCAGAGCCATAAAGAAAAAAATACCATGAATATTTTCTATAGTTTGGGTTTTAGTGTCTCTTTACTTGCTCTGGTAATCATTCTTTAAAATCTATTACAATGTCACTGGAATTTTATTACTCTACTAAGTTCCTTTATGAACATTCAAATATGTAGCTGAAAAAAAATAAAACTAAGTTCCACTTACCTGTATAACCAGTTTCACTAGTCAATTAAATCAAACAATTGCCCTGACGCTGTTTTCACAGAACTGACCCTAACTGAATAAACTGAACCGACAAGTTGCTTTGTATTTCAAAGTGCAGAATAGATGGAGTGTGTGTGTGTGTGTGTGTGTGTGTGTGTGTGTGTGTAGGCGGCAGAGGGAGGCAGGAGAGGAGAAGACAGGTAGGGAAGGGAAGGGCTGGGGCATTTACAGACTAGTTAGCTGTGGTCTAGAATGAGCTATGTCTAAAGTTTATCAAGTCTAATTTCAACTGCATAAAAATAAAAAAGCAGTCGTCAACCTTAATTATTTTAGTTTATTTTTTTCCATTATAGCAATTACATATATTAGCTGTATTTTTAAAAGGTATCTTTAATACACAACCTACAATCGCCTCCCTCTCCGGATAATAGAAACTACTGTAGTGCTGTTAGTTTTAAGGATATGTTTCTTTATAAACTTGTCTGTAGGCTTCTAAATCCCCCAAATTTATCTTAATTCCTCAGGAAATTAAAAATATGTTCATGTTTCTTAATAAAAAATGGTAATTTCTATTTTTGAAATAAATATAATTGAAAAATTTAATTCCTCCAAATGTGGTTTTAAAGTCTTTCTGTAACTATAATAATTAGTATTAAAAAAGTTTTGTAATCACTCACTTTGCTTATTGTTAGTAATATTTCCTTATAGGAAAGTTTTAGTAACTAGTGACTCAGGAATCATATATGTAATAAATGACTCATGACACATTTTATAGAATTGTTATTCCTCCTTTGTTTCAATAAACTGTACCTATGATTCAGAGAAAAGCAATGCCTGAGTATAACAAAACTAGAGGCCCGATGCATGAAATTGGTTAAAGGGACTCGGCCCACGCGGCCCCAGCTGAAGGGTCCCAGATTGGAGAGGGTGCAGGCTGGGCTGAGGGACACCCCCCTCCCCAGTGCACAAATTTTGTACACCGGGCCTCTAGTATTATAATAAAGAAAAGATATAGATGATGGATTGATGATTTTGGGGTGTGGAAGTGTTCTCCAATATGAAAATGGGAAATAGCTATAGAAAAATAAAAACACTGGGCAACAGGCATGAGCATCTTATTATTGTTCAACAACATGGATCTGTAATGCTTCCGCCCAGCAAAAGTAGCAGATTTCCGTAAGAATTTTTAGCACATTACCAGGAAACTCAAGAGTTTTCTCTCCCTCTTTCCTTCCTTCCACTAAATATTTAGAGTAACTACCAGGCTGTAAGATGCTATGCTAAAGGTAGGGATTGTCAAAAAAAGCCTGCTGGATGAATCTGGTAACAAAGCAATCTAGAGTGCTAGTGACAGTGCTCAGACAGATAAGGCTCAGACTGGGCAGGAAGAAGAGGGGCTTGACAGAGGAAAAAATACCAAGAGTTTATGAGTCTAGGGCTTGTAATGAGCCCTAATAAAGCACAAGTTTAGTGGGAATGAAAGAACTAGGAGAGCTGGAAGGACTGAGAAAGATGGAAGGACAGGAGATAAAGAGTCAAGAATGTAATTTTCGAGTTCTAGTGTTTTAAATTTCTCTCCCCTCCAAAGCTACCCTTGAGAAATTCATCTTAATGTGATTCACTTGTATAATAATGCTGATGGGGTGGGGAGTGGGATTTGTAGTGTGATTTATAATACCTCCTAAATGAAAAAATTTTAAATACTGATGCATTATTAAGGCACAATTAGGTAAAAAGTTTAAAAAATGATTTTATTTTTTTGCCATGTAAACAGAATTATGATTTATAAATAAGTCATTGTTGTACCTACTTCAGAGGTGGTTGGCATTTGGGGGACACACACACACACCCCATATATATATATATATATATATATATATATATATATATATATATATATATATATTGTTTATATGTGTGTGGGCCCGGTGCACAAAAATTTGTGCACTCGGGGGGGGGGTCCCTCAGCCTGGCCTGTGCCCTCTTGCAGTCTGGGACACCTCGGGGGAGATGTCCACCTGCTGGCATGCCTGGCCAGCCTGGGTGAGGGGCTGAGGGCCATTTTTCAGGCTGCCCACAGCCCCTTCAGGGTTCATGCACTGGGGGGTGGGAGGACTGGTGAGTGCAGATCTGGACATTTCCCACCAGAGGGCCCACGATTGCACACGCCTGGTGGGCCCCCACCGCTGAGGGGACACACCTGGTGCAGAGCTGGATGGCGAGCCAGGGGCAGACGCTTGTGCAGGATCCCTCGGTGGGGCCCTGCTGCTGAGCAAACACACCCGGGTGGAGCCGGGCAGCGAACTGGCTTCGGATTCTCCGCACTATGCAGCAGACGCTCCTGCACGCCCTGTGGAGGCCCCTGGGGGGCAGATGAAGGTAGCAGACCCTGGACAGGTGCTCCCACATGCCCCCGAGGAGGCCCCCGGGGCAGAGCCAGGCAGCAGACCCAGGACAGGCATTCCTGGACACCCCAAGGAGGCCTCCGGGGGGCAAAGCCAGGCAGCAGCCCCAGGACGGCTGCTCCTGCACACCCCTTAGAGGCCCCCCGTGCTCACACATGCCCTGGGGAGGCCCCCAGGGGGCGGAGCCCGGCAGTGGACCGGGGTCGGGTGCTCCTGGATGCCCGGAGGAGGCCCCAGGCTGGACCCTCCCACCACTGAGCTGACACACCTGGCACAGCTATGCGGGCCGCGGAGGCTCCCAGTGCAGAGCCTCCCTGCCATCTTGGCTGGGTTAATTTGCATATAGCCTCTCTGATTGGCTGGTGGGCCTGGCCGTGAGCAGAGGCTCAGCCAGCCTAGGCAGGCAGTTGCAATGGAAGCCTCTGGTTTGCTCTAGCTCCATAGCTGCTGGCCTCCATCTTGGCTGGGTTAATTTGCATATAGCCGTTCTGATTGGCTGGTGGGCCTGGCCGTGAGCAGAGGCTCAGCCAGCCTAGGCAGGCAGTTGCAACAGAAGCCTCTGGTTTGCTCTAGCTCCGTGGCTGCTGGCCTCCATCTTGGCTGTGCTAATTTGCATACAGCCGCTCTGATTGGCTGGTGGGCGTGGCTTAGGTGTCTCAGGTAATGGTCAATTTGCATATTACTCTTTTATTATATTAGATACACACACACACACACAAAATAGAGAAACACAATATATTTTTCTGTAACTTTCCTTTTTTTGTAAAATTATCAATATGGTATATGAACCTCTTTGAAAGTTAGCACATACAGATGTACTTTTTTGTAACTATGCATCTTGAAGTCTTTCTTAAATTTAGCAACTTAGCATTTGTAACAAATCACCTGGATTCCATTAAGTGCCTTCTACGTACAAAATTCCAGGCAACTAAACCTTGCCATTTGCTCAGTTGAGACTATGCATATGCCATTTTCTAGATAAGTTTTTGAAGTAAGTTAGCTGTAACAGATAAATCTGCAAGTGCTTACACTACAAGACAAGGCCTTTGTGAACAAGGCTGTACACGTTAAGAGGGCAAGTCCATTCCTATTTTGCTATCAGGGGTTGAATATAGTGAGAGTTTGATAAATGTTTACTAAATGACTAGAAAGAGCAAGAGCAAGAATCAAGGTTTAATAAAGCTAAGGAAGACCAATTCATGCTGGCAGTAATGTGGCATGCTTTATGATTTAGTCTAGATTTTCTGTTTACTGGTAATAAAACCCACACCACCATTCTTTTCTTATTTTTAAGCTATCTCTGGCATCCTTGGCCTATACAAAGAAACTCTTTTTTAAAAAAAAAATATTTTTTATCGATTTCAGAGAGGAAGGGAGAGGAAAAGAGAGAGAGATAGAAACATCAATGATGAGAGAGAATCATTGCTGCCTCCTGCAGGCCCTCTACTAGGGATTGAGCCCACAACCTGGGCCAGAATCAAACCCAGGACCCCTCAGTCTGCAGACCAACACTCTATCCACTGAGCCAAACCAGCCAGGGCCATATCAACGTTCTTTTTTTTTTTTTTTGCTCATAAAATTTAATTATGGTTCAGAAAAAAATTGAGTGAATTACTTTCTCTGAAAAAAAAAATATTGACTCTGTATAGATTATGGGGGAGGGGAGAAGAAGGGCTGGTAAGTTCAATTACCTATTTTCTATTCTGAAAATAACAAAAAGTCCTATTTCCAGTCTGATTATAGAGATGGCTGTGCCCAAAATGGCTGAGAATAAACACCACAAGAAAGGCAAAAGCTGCAAAGCTAGGGCATGTTATGGACTCTAAGAGAACGTCTCAGAAATACCCAATGTGGCGACAAAGAACATTTGGCTGCAGTTTGTTCTTTGCAGGCACCTTTATCTTTTGCTCCATGTTTAAGGACGTGTGTGAACTCAGTGTAATTGAAATTTCCCTTTTTGTTAATAGGTGCTTCTCTGCACAGCTCATCCACTTCCTCATCTGTAAACCGATCTCCTATTGTTGTCAGCACCTCTCTCAGGTAATCTTCCTGAATGGTGCCAGTTGCTCCTTCATCAAAGCAAGGAAAAGCATTTCTGATGACATCTTCTGGATCTGTGCCATTTAACTTCTCTCCATACATCATGAGGAACATGGTAAAATTTATGGACCTGGAGCCTCATTCATCATGGCATCTAGATACTCATTGGTTGGATTTTTTTCCAGGGAGGCAAGCATATCATGCAAATTTTCTTGTCAATGAAAGCATCTCTGTTCTGATCAATCATGTTGAAGGGCTCTTCAAACTCTTGAATATGTGACTGGTCAAACATGGCAAACACATTGGATGTTGCGCTGAGGGCACCTCTTGGTGGTCTTGGTCTTTGCCCTTTTGCTTGACATGGTGGTGGCTAGATCCCTGCACTGCCGCGATAACCAAGCGCTTCAGTGACCCACATCAACATTCTTAACTAACTTGGTGATTTCTTGAAAATAAGGTTGCACACACACAAAAAAGCCAACTAATTTTTTTCTCTTTTATACTTGACCAACTAAGGAAGCAATGACCTTAAGACACTGGACATAAAGCAATGAAGGACAATAACCCCTAAGACACAGTTCATGTGGCAGAGTGCTGAAGAAAAGAGAGCTGCAAGGAGAGAAAACTCTCAAATTTATAGACAGCCCCCTTGAGTATTCGCCTAGGCATTGAACAGTATAAATGTGTAAAAAAACTACCAGAGGCTGAGATAGAACCACTGAACAATCCCTAATAATCACATAAGCCGGGAATAGTATCTATTCCCACCAGACAATGTATAAAACCTACAAATTCCTATATATGACATGAGGTAAATACTTTAAGGGCTTCGGTCTCAGTAATAGTGGAAAAATTAGCCTTACGATAAACCCTTTTTTGCTTATATAAGCTTAAAAGCAAGACTTGAAATGATCAAACTTTTCCCAAGAAACTTTGCCATGCTCGAAAATAAAACTCATACAGATGTATAAAAATCCAAAAATTATTTAGTTCTAAGATAAAATTCACAATGTCTGGCACCCAGTAAATAAATTAGTAGGCATGCAAAGAAGCACAGCAGTATGATACATAATAAAGTCAATTTAATAGAAAGCAATTACAAAATGACAAAATAATAGAATTAGTAGACAAGCATATCAAAACAGTTGTTGAAACTCTATTGCATCTGCTCCAGAAAAGCAAGTTTAAAAATGTTAAGTAGAGACATGGAAGATATCAAAAAGACCCAAAATGAACTTCTACAAATGAAAATTATAATATCTGAAGTGAAAAACATACTGAATTGGCTGAACATTATATTATACACTAGAGGCCCGGTGCATGAAATTTGTATATGGGGGTTGGGGGATCCCCTCAGCGCAGCCTGCACCCTATCCAATCCAGGACCCCTTGGGGCATATCCGCCTGCTGGTTTAGGCCTGATCCTGGGGATAGGGCCTAAACTGGCAGTCAGACATCTCTCTCACAATCCTGGACTGCTGGCTCCTAATCGCTCACCTGCCTGCCTGCCTGCCTGCCTGGTCACCCCTAACTGCCTCTGTGTGCTGGCCTGATTGTCCCTAACTACCCCCCTGCCCCCGGCCTGGTCACCCCTTACTGACCTTCCCCCCATCGGCCTGGTTGCCCCCAACTGCCTCACCCCTGCTGGCCTAGTCACCCCCAACTGCACCCCCCCTGCCAGCCTGGTCACTTATTACTGCCCCTCCTGCTGGCCTGGTTGACCCCAACTGCCCCCCTCTGCTGGCCTGGTCACCCCAAACTGTCTCCTTGCCAGCTGGGTCACTCCAACTGCCCCCTTGCTGGCCTGGTCACCCCATATGGCCTACTGGTTCAATCATTTGGTTGTCCCTCACTAACCGCCCTGACAACCTGGTCGTAGGCAGCCATTTTGTGAGGGCATGAGGGTTAATTTGCATATCAACTCTTTATTATATAGGATTAGAAGAGAAAAAGTTAATGGAATTGAAGACTTAGTGGAAGAATTTATGCAAAAGGAAGTGAAAGAGAGAGAGAGAGTCTTAAAAAAAACCCCAAAACCCAAACATTTGAAGAAATAATGGATGAAAAATTTCTAAATTTGATGATATTCCATATACAATAAGTTTGACAGAAATGAAGCACAGGAAACATCAAGAAAACGACACCAAGTCACATCATAATCAGATTGCTTAAAGCTAATGAAAAAAACCTTAAAAGCAGCTAGAGAAATAAGACATTACTTATAAAGGAAGAGAAAGATGAAAACATATTTCTTGTCAGAAACAATGCAAACTAAAAGAGAAGTAACATCTTTCAAATATTAAAGAATTCTTTACACAGAAAAAATATATTTAAAAAACAAAGGTGAGCCCTGGCCAGTGTTGCTCAGTGGTTAAGAACATCAGCCCCAGAGGGTCATGGGCTCAATTCCCAGTCAAGGGCACATACTTGGGTTGTAGGTTCAATCCCTACCTGGGTTGGGGCGTGTGTGAGAGGCAACTGATTGATGTGTCTCACATAGATGCTTCTCTCTCCCTCCCCTCCCTTTTCACTCTCTCTAAAAATCAATGGAAAAAATGTTCTCAGATGAGGATTACCAAAAAACAACAAGAAAGGTTAACTCAACTCAAGATGTATATTTAAAAGTATTAAAATAGGTAGTCAAATATATCCTGTACTTGAATGTTCACAGCAACACTATCACAACAGCCAAAAGGTGGAAATAACCTTATTGTCTATCAGTGAATGCATGAGCTAAAGGTGATATATCTGGAAATCTGCTAAGCGAGTAGATTTCAGGTGCTCTCACCACACATACACAAAAGGTTAAATATTATGTGAGGAGACAGATACATTGATTAGCTTGTCTGCAGCAATCATTTCACTGTGATAAATATATATATCAAATATTCATGTTATCACTTTATATACATTTGTTATTAAAAAATAAATAACAAAAAATAAAATTTAAACTATAAAACAAAGGTCCTCAAAGGCGAAGCACAAGAAACATAAGAAAAAGACAGATAACTTGGACTTCATCAAAATTAACTTTTGTGATCAAAGGACATTAACAAGAAAGCAAAAGACAACCCATAGAATGAGAAAAAATATTTGCTTAACATATATCTGATAAGGGTCTATATTAAAAATAAATAAAGAACTCTTTCAACGCAACAACAAAAAGACAGATACCCTAATTAAAAAATGGACAAATGACAGGAATAGACATTTCTCTAAAGATAAACAAATGACCAATAAGCACACAAAACAATGTTCAACATCATTAGTTACAAAGTTAATGCAAATCAAAATTACAATGAAATACTACTTTAAACCCACTAGAGTGACTAGAATGAAAAAAACAAAAACAAAAAACACCCTAGCTGGTGTTAGTTGGAGAATCGTCCTGTATACCAAGAGGTGGCAGGTTTGATTCCCAGTAAGGGAATAGACCCTGGTTGTGGGTTTGATACCAGGTTGGAGCATGTTTGGGAAGGCAACTGATGGATGTTTCTCTCTCTCCTCCTCCCCCTCCCCCTCCCCCGGCTCCTCCTTCTCCTCCTCCTCCTCCTCCTTCCGCTCCCCCTCCCACTCCCCCTCCTCTTCCCGCTTCCCCTCCCCCTCCCCCATGCTAAGTGTCAGAGAAGACAAGTACCATATGATTTCACTCATCTGTAGAATTTAATGAACAAACTGAACTAAGAAGCAAAATAGAGACAGACTCATATTTAGAGAGCAGGCAGGCAGCTCTGGTGGCGGGAGTCAGGGAGAGAAGGTTATGGGGTGGGGTGGAGGGATGGAACAAAAAAGAAAAAAAATAGAACTCAACAGTGTAGTGACTGTGGGGAAGGGTTGGGGAAGGTGGAGGTAGAAGAGGGTTTAGGGTTGATAATTGGTGATGGGCAAAATAAATTAATTAAAAACATCAAAAACAAAAACAAAAAATAAGCATTGGTGAGGATATAAGAAATTGAAACCCTTGACACTGCTGGTGGGAATGTAAAATGGTGAAGTTTCTGTGGAAAACCATTCTGTGGTTCCTCAAAAAGTTAAATACTGAATTACTATGTTACTTAGCAATTCTACTTCTTAGGTACACACCCGTAAGAACTGAAAATAGGTGTTTAGACAAAAAACTTGTACACAAGTGTTCATAGCAGCACTATTCACAATAGCCAAATGGTGGAAAGAACCTAAACATCCGTCAGCTGATGAATAGATAAACAAAATGTGATATATCTGTACAATGGGATACTATCTAAACTAATAAAAGCGAAATATTAAAATTAACCATTTCTCCGAGACAGGGTAAGCCACGCCCACCAGCCAATCAGAGCGGCTGTATGCAAATTAGCCCAGCCAACATGGCGGCCGCCACTCCCGGACCTGAGTAAACAGCCCTTTCCATTGCGGCAGGAGAGAAAGTGAAGCTGCGCCCCTCAGCTCAGCT
>PVJC01044374.1:0-14212 GCA_004026665.1 Murina feae
TCTTTATTTGGTAACCAATGAATAACTTGTAATAAAACTATATTTACTTGGTAAGTTTTAACTCTAGAATGGCCATTAGCCTAGGAAATGCTTACCTAGACAATAACATAGTGCTTAGTACACACTTGGCACACAATCAATATTTGTTGAAACATACTCTGTGAACCTAGATCCTGGGTCGGAATATAAAATATTGAACACATAGGCATTATTTCTGTCTTCATTGGGATTAGAATCTGCCAACATGATATATTTAAAATATGTCAACACACAAGTAATTATGAAATACTCTATAAAATGAACAGAGTGTTGTATAAGAGAATCATAGAGAGAATTAATTTAGGATGTGAAAATACAGGATATAGATGAGAACTTAGCCTTTGGACTTAAATCTAAATCATTAATGGGAGTTCACCAAGTAAAGACTGAATTAAATATTTCTAGGCAAGGGCTTGCCACTTTAAATACTGAGTATGAGTTTAGTTTGGCTGTAGGATAGGGAGAGTAGATACATGAGATAATATGGTGTTTGATTGATTAACAGAGTCAATATCATGGCAAATATTATAGGCACTATTATGGAGTTTCATTTTTATTTTAAGGTCAGTGGAAAGCTTTTGAAGACTATCAGTCATTCTTTCATTCATATTTTGTGGGAGTAACATGATGTGACTTACGATTAAAATGTTAAACTATGGATGCTACTTAAATTCTAAGTTGGAACAGAATCAGGAAAGGCAAATGATGTACAGACAGGAGATGATTAAGATTTGCACTTGGTCGTTGGTAATAAGTATGGAAGAGAGTAGTCACATTTGAAATCTGTAAGGCAGAATTGATAAGAGATTTTCATGGGTAAGAGAAGGGCAGTTCAAAGAGGAAAAGTGTAAATAAGTATGTGAAAGACATCAGACTCAAAATTATTTGTGCTTATACATTTTATCATTTAAACACAGGGATACTTTGGAGAGTGACAGAGGTAACATTAATGCCTGTACTGGGACCGCAGTTATAAATTGGGATGATGGTGAGCCACCTGAGGTGAACGTTTGGGCCCACTCCAGTTTGCCTTCCATGCTCCCAGTGATCACTAAACAATGAGTCCAGTATTGCAGAATTCAGTGGGTAATTGCTAGGGATGTTTCACAGAGATGTCACTTTGTTTGAAAAACTTTACTTCTTGGCATTACTCATTCCTGAGGGTTTTTCAGTTTCCCTTGAGATACACTTTCTTATAGCCGCCCAATAGACACTGGTATTCCTAGTTGTTCCTTTATTCTTTTTAATCAATGTTACCAATTTCCCTTAGCATCAACCACCACCAATGCATAGATAATCCACACATATATCCAGGCCTCCTCTGACACTAGACCATATCACCAGTTATTTAGTGTCTTCATACTTGATGCTTTGCAACTTAAACTTTAAATGGCATTTTAGCTTTCTCCAAGGCTGGCCTTCTTCCAGTGTCCCTTTATCAGAGCAAATGGGGCCATCATTTTGCTATCCAGAAATCTAGAAATTACCCTTGACATCTCAGTCTTCCACTCTCACTATTAGTAGCACCTGCCAGTTTGCCTACCACATACCTCTTAGGGCAGCCCACCCCTTCCCCACTTTTTTGCCATCACCCAAATTTAACCTACCATTATCTCTCCCTGGATCTCTGCAAAAGTCCCTTAGATATGTTTGTACTTTCACTTTTTCATCCTTTCAATTTATTCTCCTTACTGAGCAAGTGACTTCTAATCAATGAGAATTGGGTCATTCCACACACGCATATGCACGCGCACATACACACACACACACCTGCAGTTTAAAAATCTTTCAGTGGTATAAGACTTCTCAGTGTTTTAGGGATAAAGGTCTCCTAATCTCTTTGAACTCTGAACCTGACCTCTCCAGGAGCACTTTGAATTACTTACCTACTTGACATTTGTGTTTTTGCATGATATTATTTATTTAAAGTAAAATCATCGTCTCACTCTTGCCAGAGGGACTCGGTACATGTATATCCTCACATTCACCCCCACATACACACATAGCTCCACCTGGTTAACCCCTGTTAACCCTTCAGATCTCAGATCCGCCACCCCTTCCTCGGGGAAATCTCATCTGCTTCTCAAAACTGCCTCATATTTTCCTGAAAAAGGCTCTCTTTGTCTGCTGGTACCACCTCCAGCATGTAACATTTTGATTGCTTCCCCAATGTCTATCTCCTCCCCTAAGTTGGAAGTTCTACAAGAGAGAACATAATGGCAATGTTGCTTCCCATTTTTCACCGTCAGCCTAACACATGGGATCGCATGTAGAAGGTGCAAAGTGAAGGACTCAGTAAATATTTGTTGAGTGAGTGGATGACTTCTGACTGAAAGCATTTCTGTTACATGTGGTTATTGGGCAAGTCCATCAGAAGAAATGGATTGCAGTGTTTTCTCAGCATGTATATTGCCTCCCGTCAGTTGTTTCTTCCTATTATGTTATGAGGTCTCACCCATAAAATGGGGGCATGGCAAGTTTTCCCACATAATAAATTATTTTCAGAATACCCTAAGCCCTTAATTGATCTGTTCTACATAAACATAAATTTTTTTACTACTAATTAGACATCACCATTGTTATCACAGCCTGACCACTAATGCTGCTGAGTGGCATTTAATTTATTCTTGCTATAAATGTGGAAGGTAATTAAGAATAAATTATTTTGTTCTAAACACTCTCCCCATCTTGCAAACATACCTCAAACACACACACTCCCCCCCCCCTCCATGCACATGAACATATATACACACACATGGACAAACCTACTCTTATTATCACACCACCACGACCTATGTAGTTTCCATTTTGTAGTCAACTCCTCTCCAGAAGATACACTATATGTAGAGAGAATACTCATTAAAATACATAATTTCATGCTGATTTTCTCTTGTAGCAAATATATAGTTCAGCGATTTTCAACTGGTGTGCTGTAAGAATTTTTAAAACATGTGATACCTGACTTTTTAGTCAGGGGCACTGACCTCTTTTCCCTTAGATTGTCAAATACAAAAATGACAACAGCCAACACAACACTAGCCATCATCCAGTGAATCAAAATTATACCTACTTTTTTTTTGTCAGATAGGCAAAAAATATATTTTTGGTGTGCTGCAGGATTTTAGTAATTATTTTCCTTGTGCCGTGAGATGAAAAAGGTTGAAAATCACTGATGTAGTTAATTGAATGGCATAATTTCCAAAATGGCTTGCAACGTGTATACAATACACATTCTATACATAGGTAATGATACAAAGCTTTGTATAGACTTGCCAAAATGAAGGCTTCATGTAAATGAGAAATGTAAATCAACTTCCAAAATGGGTATGTTGATACTGAATATGATTCTCCCTGAGAGAATGGAAGTGTGCCCCAGTGGCATGGATTTTTTTTGCGCCTCTCCACCCCCTGGAAGCCCCCGGTTAAGTAGCACAGTGGCTTTTCACCTCTCTGCCTGGTGTCTGGCCCATAGGGCTCCTTCTCCCAATTTGCCATGAGCACTAAATGAAGCGAATAATTTGGTGCATTGTTGGGGGGGTGGCGGGGAGGGGGGTGGAGAGGGGAGGGGACAGCTGACAGTGAATGGTGTCAGCTGCAGAGGCAGCAGAAAAAGCCGACATCTTAATAAAACAGCCTCGGGCAAAATCCCATTAAAGCCTTCAGAAGCTTGTTTCCCTGCAGTTGAGCAGGTAGGCGCCGAGCAGTAAGAGGCAGCCCTGAGTGCTCTCAGGGAGCCCAGTTCAAAAAAAAAAAAAAAAAATTAAAAAAAATGGAGTGCTTTTTAAAAAATATAAATCATCCACCAGTCTAGCTCCTCAGAGTCATTTGCAAGGCAGAGAAAGGGAGAGCTAGCACAGGAGATGGAAGGAGGAAGGACAGGAGGGAGCTCTGGAAAGAGAGGGATGTGAGGAGACCATTTGCTCGGCCCCAGCAGGAGCATTGAGCAGGCTGCCTGCACCCATTAGCGGCAGCGAGCAGACCTCGGGCTGACCTTTGGAGAGGCGAGGGGGCAGGCAGAGCCTGGGCAGAATTACAATGAGAATGGGCATGGAGAGGTGCATTGTCTGGCTGGCTTCTAGGCCAAAGGGGAGATGCGGCACATCCCCGGCAAGTAATGCTTTCGTGGGAGTAGGATGGTGGGCGACATGTTGAGGAATAACAAGAATCGCACTTTAAAAAGCACGACAAAGTGTGCCACTGACTTTACAGTGACAAGAAAAACATGTATATGCACGTATATCTCTTTCTTGCTCACACATATAGGGCATGCAAAACAGGTGTCAGAATAATCATCCAGAAATTATTTGGGGGGTTCACGTGGTATACCCTGAATGAGCCACGCTTACAGCATATTTGTTGATGAGAGTGAATTTAACATTTTAAAGCTTCCAGAAAGAAACTGCAGTGTCCCAATAACCTGGGGTTTAAAGGCCCTCTCTGCCAAGAAGCTCAATTGTTACATCTAGCAAATACTTCTCAGTTACAGACGATTCCCAATAAGAATAAGCACTCAAAATCAACCCAAACAGAGCATTTTAATGTTATAGGATTGGATACCCTTTAGTTGATAAAAATGAATGTCCTTTATGAATAATGACCACAACAGCATAAGGTTCATAGTCTTTCTTATTCTTCTGGTGTTTGGTTAAGTGAAGGTTTGTTTGGTGCACTCTATGTGGTGCTGAAAAGGTGTGTGAATTGGAAGTTTTTATACACCAAGTCACGTTTGGAGCATGCGGAGTCTTGACATTTAAGTGACACACACTGTGAGATGAGTCCTTGGTAAGGCCAGTCATCTGTGCGGTTTTAATGCAAGTTTTGCTTACCAGGTATTCTGGAGATTCTTTGCAAAGTTAAGCATTTGTCCTTCCGTTTCACTCATCCAGCCCTTTGTGCAGGAGGACCATGCTCGGCAAGTCTTGCTCTGCTAGCTAGAAAAGCAGTAACGGAGGTTTTAAGAAAGAAGGCTGAGCCTAAACTCGAGTATTTTCTAATTCATCAAGTTCCGTATCCCATCTTTGGGCGAGTCGTAAACAGGCATAAATAAAGGCGCAGATATTTGGCTGAGTCCATCTGCATGAGATTGTTGGTTTCCAGGTGAAATGCCAGGCTACTCCCCGCCCAGCCCTGCTGCGGCCCCATTCCCATCACCCCTTCCAGCCTGCCTTCAGCTCTGAGGAGGAATATCTGATGGGATGAATCAAGTCCAAGGGGACTTAAAAGGTACAAAGTTTATGCTAACTCTGCCTGGGATCTATTTGACTATGTAACTCAGTAATTCTCTATCATCTAACTATCATCTATCTTCTATCTATCTATCTATCTATCTATCTATCTATCTATCTATCATCGATCATCTCTCTCTCTCTCTCTCTCTCTCTCTCTCTCTCTCTCTCTCTCTCACACACACACACACACACACACACACCCTACCATTTTTTTATTGGTACATGTCCCTCTCTATAGTGCCACATAAATATAGTGCCACTATAAAAAAATAGACTTGCCTAATGCTCTAGTCTAGGCCTTAGATAGAATTTATATTTCCCCCATCATTGTGTTTGGGTTTGACTTGTGCTCTATCAGAATGTGGTATCCAGAAAGCTAAGTCCTGAAATGGCCCAGGCTTAAACGCCCAGCTCTGAGGATGCTTCACAGCACACCTCAAGGGAATGCTATTAACATCTAAGCATGAGGCTTAAGACCCACATGCTGTTGTCCCTCTAGCTACATGGAGTCCAGGTGAAAGGAGCCTCTGAGACTCCCTGGGTCCAGCCAGCCTCACTGGCTCTTTTTTGGTTGGGGGTGAGGGAAGGAGAGGGAAGCACGATATTAATATAGTTTTAAATTTTTATTTTATTAAAATAGTGGGTGTTTTGGCAAAGTGTGCTTTTTGTATGTCTGTCATAGAATGTGGTATGGCTTTAGGAAGATCCAGGATTTGGCATTTCAAGATTCTATATCTTAGACATTTTATAACCTTAGCACAATTCACATTTGGTATAGATTTTGCACACTGGGGTTGATGTAATAAGCACAGCAAGCAGGGACATGAGGCAGAGCCCTGTGCGCAGGGAGAAAGGCTCATGAGCACGGAGAGACCTCTAGTGTTAAGACCTCAAACTGCAAACAGTAGTATCCTTCCGAGAGCAGCAAGACAGGGCTTTGTGGGTTTGTATCTCAAATCCTAGAAGGCTTGTGTCCCAGTTGACTTGCCAGTGTGGTTTCTGGTCCTGTGAGAAAATCCTTTGTGGAAGATTCTGACTTTTACCCTTGAAAAACATGAACAAAGGCTAGTTCAGCTCAAATCACCCAGAGCTCCCCAAGCTTTTGAATGGTGGCTCCAGGAATTGGTAGATGACCTGGACTTTAGCATTCTGGGTTATGTCCTCCCTTTAACCATTTTCTCATCCACACTAAGTGATCATGGTTATGTCTTTCAAGGGCCCAGAGTTTGCGTTTAACTACAGTACGATTATGGAGTCCATATTCTATCTTTTTTTTTTAATTGCTAAAGAGAAAGGAATCTTCTTCTTCTTTCCACATTGAAATTTTCTAGGTAAGGAGACTTGTATTACATGCCCACTCCAGACTAGACTAGGCTTGGTGGTTAAATGGCAGTGCCATTATTGGCCCTGGGTACGTCACTTGTCCGTTGTGTTGGAGGAGAGTAGGGGGATAATGTTCACAGCTCCCCTGGAACTACAGATTGGAATTGGAGAGTATTAATTCTCAAATACTATCCAGGAATGCCATGATAATAAGTAAATATTCATTATAACCACACACACCCCATTTTCAGGCTCATATTTCCCTTCCGTATAAATCTTACATTTTACATAAGGTTACTCATTTGTTCAATTATACCTCTGCTGGAGTGTCTAGTTATAGAACTCCTTGGTGATGAGTATTTAAAATTTACCTAGACTTTTAGATTCAAATGATGACTTTGCCACTTCCTAGCTGTGTGACCTTGAACAAGTTACTCCAGATACCTGTTTCCTCATTATTAAGATTGGGTTAACAGCCCTACCTGGTTTGGCTAAATGGATAGAGTTTCAGCCTGCAGACTGAAAGGTTCAATTCCAATCAAGGGCACATGCCAGGGTTGCAGGTTCAACCCCTAATAGGGGGCGTGCAGGAGGCAGCTGATCAATGATTCTCTCTCATCATTGATGTTTCTATCTCTCCCTCTCCCTTCCTCTCTAAATCAATAAAAATATAAAGTAAAAATGGATTAACAGTAAAACATATTTCATAAATTTTGTGTGGTGAAAACAGAGTAAATAATTGTAAATAACTTACAATACTGCATAAAAGTTTTCGATTAATGTATGTTAGCTTTTGTAAAATTTATATTTGTCTTGTTGCCAGTGTCTTCCAAATTCTTACACATTCTACCAATTGGTAGATTTTATGAATTATTGTCTCTGAAATTGCCTGACTTCTCTTTAAGGTTCAGAGTACTTGAGTCATCTTGGAATTCTGACTTGCACAGTTTTACTTTTTTTTTTAAGGGGAGGGAAGGAATCTGATGATGATGGTGAGTGTTACTATTTATATAACCCTTCCTGCATTTTTTCCATTCTTGTCATATTTTCTTTTTTTTCAATTTTTCCCCTTTATTGATTAAGATATTACAAATGTGATCTGATCCCCCAATGTCCTCTCATCTCCCCACTCCTGCCCTCACCCTCAACCCCTGTTGTCCATGTCCATCGCTTATGCTTATATGCATGCATACAAGTCCTTTGGTGGATCTCTTCCCCTCATCCCCACCCTCCCCTACCTTCCCTCTGAGTTTTGAGCATTTGATTGATGCTTCTCTGTCACTACATCAGTTTTTGTTCATTGGTTTATGTTGTTCATTGTAATCCACAAATGAGTGAGAGCATGTGATATTTATCTTTCTCTGACTGATTTATTTCACTTAGCATAATGCTCTCCAGTTCCATCCATGCTGTTGCAAATGGTAGGAGTTCCTTCCTTTTTATAGCAGCATAGTATTCCATTGTGTAGATGTACCACAGTTTTTTAATCCAGTCTTTGCTGATGGGCACTTAGGCTGTTTCCAAATCTTAGCTATGGTAAATTGTGCTGCTATGAACATAGGGGTGCATATATCCTTTCTGATTGGTGTTTCTGGTTTCTTGGGATATATTCCTAGAAGTGGGATCACTGGGTCAAATGGAAGTTCCATTTTTAACTTTTTGAGGAAACTCCATACTGTTCGCCACAGTGGCCATTCTTGTCATATTTTCAAGTTCTTCTAATATCTCAATAATATTATCTGTTTTTCATATTATCTTCTTTTCCCAGAGTTTTTCTTTCTTTTGCTTTCTCTTCTCTTGCCCATCCTGAGACTTTCCTTCTTTGTTTTGTTTGGAGTCACTTTTTCCAAGACCCCATGTCATCCTCTTTCTTCATTTACTCTCTCATTCTGCTGGAGTACATTTTCAAGTAATGTCTCAAGAACAGATACATCGGAGACAAAATAGCTGAGGCAGTATGGATCAACAAATGTCTTCTCCCCCCCTCCCTGTCCTTTTATCAGTACTCACACCAATCAGAATAGATTAGTTTATTCTGTGGTAATAAGCAACTCCAAGCAGTGATCTAAAACAACATAGATTCATTCTCACTGAAGATACATGTCCATCATGGCTGTCTGTTGTTGTCACTCAGGACAGGACTGCTGGAGCGGTCAGACATCATAAACTTGATCAATGGCTATGCATGCCTACAGGGGAAACAGGAAGTATTTGGATGTCCTCATTTGAAATTTAGTGTGTGATAGTAATTCCTTTTACTTTGTTAACAATGAACTGGCCTAAATTGTTTACATCCCCCACCCCACTGAATGGAGGCCAAAAAGTGAAATTCAACTGAATGTTCTAGGAGAGCAAAAAGTCGGAACTATCTGTTGCTCAGCATTAGTGGCTATCACAATAATTTGGCTCATTTTCTTCCTGCTATTTCCATGACTTGAATGCTGGGTTTTTTGGGATGATTCTTGATGCATTTTATCCCTGTTTATATATTTGTTTGTTTGGGTTATAACTTATATATGAACTTCTTACTTGGTTGCCCTGAAAGTTTAACAGTTAGCTCTCAGTTTACATATCCAAAACAAAACTCATGATTTCTGCCGGGCTTGGTATCTTTCCCTATTACTGACAGTGCCATCAGTTTCACTTCATTGCTTGATTTGCAAACATGAGGATTATTTCTGTTGTCTCTCTTCTCCTCACATTTCATATCTGATCCAAGTTATTTCTACATTTAAAATGCTTATATCATTGATCCAACTAGTTCATACTAACATCCTTGTTAACACCCTAGTTTTACTCACCACAGTTTTCACCAAGATTACTGCAATAACCTCCTAATTGGTTTTGACACTTCAGTTCTTGCTCAGCTATTGTCAATTCTACATACACAGGCATCTTTTCGACATAAATCTGGCCATAACTCTTGCATGTTGAGAATGTTCCAGTGGTTTCCCATCACATTAGTAAGAAAATACAAAGCCCTTCCAATAGCTTAAAGGGCCTTTACCTTTCTCTATCATTCCTTCCTACATTCTATCCTAGACACTCTGTTCTAGCCCCACTGATCTTATTGATTTAACAATATCTCAAGCTTATTCTTTTCTTAGAGCTTTTGAATGTGACTATGGCCTAGAAAACACTTTTCCAAGACTTCACATGCCTCTCTACTTTCCTTCATTAAGTTTTCTTTATATATGTACACACACACACACACACACACACACACACATATTAGAGGCCCAGTGCACAAAATTCCTGCATGGAGTAGGAGTGGGGGATGGGGATGGTGTCCCTCAGCCCAACCTGCACCCTTTCCAATCTGGGACCCCTAGCGGGCAGTCGGACATCCCTTTCACAATCCAAGACTGCTGGTTCCCAACTTCTCGCCTGCCGATTGCCCCTAACCACTCCCCTGCCAGCCTGATCAATGCATAACTGCTCCCATGCTGGCCTGATTGCCCCTAACTGCCCTCTTCCTGCCAGGATGGTCCCCCCAAACCGTCCTCCCCTGCAGGCCTGTGTCCCCCCAACTGCCCTCCCCTGCAGGCCTGGGTCACTCCCAACTGCCCTCTCCTGTAGGCCTGGGTCCCCCCTAACTGCCCTCCCCTGCAGTCCTGGGTCCCCCCAACTGTCCTCCCCTGCAGGCCTGGGTCCCTCCCAACTGGCCTTCCTTACTGGCCATCTTGTGGTGGCCATCTTTGACCACATGGAGTCAGCCATCTTGTGACGGTCAATTTGCATATTACTCTTTTATTAGATAGGATAGACCTTCTTTGACTAACCTTTTCATCTTGTTCTAAATCATTTTCCTGCTTTAGTTTCCTTCATAGCACTCATCACTTCTGGGCATCACATTATACATTTACCAGTGGCCAATTAGGGAAGATTCCTGCATGAATAGGGCTTCCTGAGCCAGGGCAAAGCAGAGAAAGGAGCAAAGCCCAACTCGGCTCCCATCTCTGCCGCCTCGGCTCTCTTCCATCTCTGCCACCTCAGCTCCCTCCCTCCCTTCTTCACCGTCTCCGCTGCCTCGGCTCCATTCCCTTCTCCACTGCTTGGCTCCCTTCTGCAGCACTTGACTTCCTTCTACACTGTCTTTAGTTTTTGCTCTCCTGTGTATGCAAATTAACCACCATCTCTTTGTACCCAGTACAAAGTAGGAGCCCAGTAAATATTGAATACATGGATGATAGGTGAATGCATAAATAAAATTTAGGAGACTATTTTATATTCCAATCTTCAATTTGAATTTTTATTTGAATTTCTTTTTTTAAATTTTATTTGTTTTTTCCTTTTGTTCTGATTGTGTATTTTACATGGTACACTGTTGTATTTTTGTTAATGAAATACGTTCCTGATGATCTTTTGGGATAATAATTGAAATTTGTTTTAACATTGCAATTGGGCTTAGTTTTATTTGTTCAGAGTCAGTTTCCTGTTTTTTATTTCTTAGACAATAACAAATTTTCTTGAATGGCCAATGATTCTTCATTATTTATTAAACTAGGGGCCCAGTGAACAAAAATTTGTGCACTTGGGGGAGTCCCTCAGCCTGGCCTGTGCCCTCTCATAGCCAGGGATGGCTTCTTGGTCGCGGGACAGCCTGGGGCACTCCAGGGCTCGGGGTATGGTAGGCTTCCCCCCATCACCGCAGGGGGCTCGAAGCGCCCGGGCTCCAGCTTGGGGCCCCCACAGAGCCGTGGACAGGGAACCCATCCAGAGGCTCCACAGGGAGCAAGATGCCCACCTTGGAGCCGGCCCTGTAGTCTGGCCCCAGAAGCTAGAAGAACTCTAGGATCTTGGAGACCTTGTCTGGGTCACACAGGTTCATGCCACACCCCGCTGGGCTGTCGCTGCTCACTCTGTGGCTGCCGGCCTCCATCTTGGCTGGGTTAATTTGCATACAGCCTTGTGGCTGGTGGGTGTGGCTTGGTTGGTGGGCATGGCTTAGGCATCCTGGAAAGATGGTTAATTTCCATATTACTCTTTTATTAGAGTAGATTGTTCACCTGTTGTTTTTTTCCTCTACTAAGGATCCCTTTCGAGTTGTGTGGAACTTTCTTGGAATGGCAGTAAGAACCAAAGCAAGAAATAAAATCAGAATATTTGCACACATCCAGGAACTCAAAATAATTCAAAAGCCACCACAAGAATAGGTTTGATTTCCCTGTCCTGGAGTTTCCAGTAATGAAATTTCAGTAGAAAAGATGAGGTGGCATAGTTTTGCTTAATGTATTTATGCTGACCATGAGGATATAGAGGGCTCTACTTGTATGCCAAAGGAGGTATAAAGTGTGCAAGTGCATTGTAGTGGTTGCTGTTGTACTTGTTACTGTATCAGCCTTCTGATTTTTAAAATTAAAATTTATTGAGGTAGTCATAAACAAAATGAAATGTAAACATTTAAAATGCATGTTTTTATTAGTTCTCATTAATATATACAACTATATAATTACCATCACAACTAATATTGTATTGCTTGTACAATAAATAGAATATTTCCATCACCATCAAACTTTTCTCATACCTCTGATCTCAAGTAACCAGAGTACTGTTTTCTGTCACCACTGATTCATTTTTCCTATTCAAGAATTTAATATAATATTGAACGTCACTCTAAATAAAAATTTTTTTAAAAATTAACTGTTTGCATGTTTTGTTAGTTCATTATACCTTATTGCTAAATAGAATTCCCTTGAAAGGCTATAACACAATTTGTTTATTGATGAATATTTGACATATTTCTAGTTTAGGGATATTATGAATAAACATTTGTATGCAAATTTTTGTGTCAAGATATATTTTTATTTCCTTGTGGTGAATACATAAGAGTGACATTATTGGATTTTATGTTGTATATGTTTAACTTATTAAGAGACTTCAAGTTTTCAAAATTTGTTGCACCATTTCATATTTTTATGAGAGTTCTTGTTGCTTCACATCTTCATAACATGTTGGTAATAACTATCTTTTTAATTTTAACCATTCTGTTAGTTGTGTAATGGTATCTCATTGTGGTTGAGTTAGCTTATGCCTGGTTACTAGTGATGATGGGCATCACATTATGTGCTTATTTGCCGGGCTTCACTTGTATATTTCTTTCCCATCCTGGGAATCTACTTTTTCTTTCAGAAGCCATTTCAGTTCATGTTGATACTTTAATCAAAATTCAGAACTCTATATCTTTTTTCTCAATCTCTTCTCTACTACATCTTTATCTTTTTTCTTCCACACTAAAAATCTTAGTTCTCTAAGATAGGGGGATAAGATTAGAATATTTGGTAATTTCTCATTTGTTCTACCTCATATTATACAAGCAAATATCTCAGAATAACAAATATAATACTACCACCAATATGGTAACAGAAAACATTATTTTTTTAGTATATATTTCTTTACATACCCCCTGTGTTTTTTGCTTGTATCATATCTGCATTGTAAGATGATATAGTCATTGCACAGTATACTCTCACCTTCTAGGCCCTTATGTAACTTACTTCTATAGGTAACTATGTATTTAATTCTCATGACCTGTGTTGATATCTCTCTAATCATCTTAGGTGTCTGAAGTTCTTTCTGTATTCTATTTTCATATCACCAATAACGTGAACAATATTGGTTTTGTTTATATATTTATGACTTATTTTTTCTATTTTAAAATTGTCATTTTTTAAAAATTCTATTTATCATTTATTTTTTTCACTTGTCTTTGAATATATTTTTAATCTTCTATTTTTTAATCTTCTATTTAATCTTCTAGTGTGCTTTAATGTTTTATCTGTTATGTTAACAGCTCATGTGTGTTTTTTTGTAGTTGTACTTTATTTTTGAAATGACTTTCTTTTGTTTTTTATTCTTACTTTAGTTCTATCTTCTCATTTAAAAATTGTTCCCAATTTTAACTTGTTCATTAATATTCATTATCATTTTCTGAAGCTCTTTTAACTGGTTTTGAATTGTATTTTTTCTTGGTTTTGTAAACAAGTCTTTCTAGTATACTTTCATTGTCTATGGGTGTGTTCTGCTTCTTCCTCTTATTTTATTTTAAAATAACTTTGCATGAAATTTTACCTTAATCAGTTTCTGTTGCTTAATTTTATATGAAATTACTTGTTCTAGGTTTTTAAAAAAAATTTTTTAACATATTTTATTTTATTGATTTTTTACAGAGAGGAAGGGAGAGGGATAGAGAGTTAGAAACATTGATGAGAAACATCCATCATCTGCCTCCTGCACACTTCCTACTGGGGATGTTCCCGCAACCAAGCCACACACCCCCAACTGGAATCGAACCCGGGACCCCTGACTCTGAAGGCCAACGCTCTATCCACTAAGGCAAACCAGGCAGGGCTTGTTCTAGGTTTTTAAAATGAGACAGGGTTTAGGAAAGTTTTTAAATTTCACAGAACTCCACCTTCTATCGTTTATTTCCTGACTCTGTTCCCATCCACCATTTGACCTTGAACTTTCATTTTCTTCTCTTATTCAGTTTTGATTCCATTTACAGAAGTTCCTTCTCACTGTGGGCCTCTGTTCTAGAAGAGAGCCTTGGTTAGTGAGTTTTGAGAGTTCATAAGGGCTGGACCTCACTAATCCCTTTCTTCCTTCTTAGGAAGGGCACT
>PVJC01044375.1:0-14130 GCA_004026665.1 Murina feae
TCCTAGATGCGGGCTTCTGTCTTAAAAGGTGAATAAACATGTAACTTTGCTAGATATTGCCAAATGTAACCTTTTGCACTCCTACCAGTGCTGCACAAGGATGTCTGTTTCCCCACAGACTCACCAACAGAACTTGTTGTCAACCTTTTGGATTTTTGCCAATTGGACGATGACAAATGACACCTCCATAAGCAGAAGGACCTGAGCCTAACATATCATTGTAATGTTTATTTCTCTTATAATAAGTGAGGTTGCTCATTTAAAAAACTCTAGGTGAGAGTACCCACATTTCTTTTTCTGGGAACTGTTGTCCACCCCTCTAGCCCATAGCTTAAAGCATTCATGTGCGTCAGAATCACCTGGAGGGCTTATTGCAACCCATATGCTGCAGGGGGTGGGGGGTGGGGGGTGGGGGAGTGCCGGGCACTTTAAGTTTAGTCTGTGTTTCGGGCTACCCCCTAACAGCAGTAGCACAGCAACCATGAAACAACAATAGCAACAATAACAACAACGGCTGCTGCAAACACATACGGTGCTTACTTCATACCAGGCACTATTCTAAGGACTTAGATTACATTACTAATTTAATCTTGGAAGAATATATTATTCCATGTTCATTTTTGAGATGAGATAACTGGGGCACACTAGCTCAAGCTAATCAGTTGAGCTAAGGATTTGAATCCTGGTAATATGGGCTTTAAACTGCGACTGCTTCTTGCCCAAATGACAAATTCACAACAAAGAGTCCTTCAGGTGGACATTAAAACAAATCTTGACGCTCTGTGATGGGGCTGTTTCCAGCCTCCACATCAGTGGTAGAGATCACTTATACAGCGAGGGTAGAACTGCAAACAGGGAGTGTCACAGGGAGAATAAGTCCTGGTCTCCCAGCTCTAAATAAAGGAGGGCAGTCAAAGGAGAATGTCAGAGTCTGCCCAGATCCTGCTATGTTTTCTGGTTCAACTTCCAGGCACCCTGCAACAATTTCCCCCAAGGACTAGCCTTGGTTTTAGGCCTCAGAGACAAGAAACCCAGTAACATCCAAATTATTCATTCACCTGCTTATTTTGCCTGAAACATGGGACAGAAAGCTCTATCTCTTCTCTCCTCATAGAGGGAACTTTAGTTCATATCCCTCTGCAAGGGAAACACTTTTGTGGCTGATTTTCGATTCCAGTGCATCTGATCTGATCTACTCCAGCCTTGAAAGTGGGGGTTGGGGAGCGAGCAGAAGGACCTGGGCCTCACTGGGGGATGAAGAGTTAGGAATGCAGTGAAGAGCGTTTACATAGCACTTTAAGGTTAACAAACCACTTTGGTATCCGTTCAAACTTCACAAAAACCTAACAAATGGGTATCATTATCTCCATTTTATAAGAATCTGAAGCCCAGAGCGCTGAGCAGGGGGTGGCGCTGGGACTTGACACTGTGTCCCTGACCTCAGAGGCAGTGTCCATCCTGATCACCATGATGTGAGAGGGAGAGTGAGGAGAAAAGAGGGGGTGCACCCACAGTGACATGCACTCTGGAGTTTCGGCCCCTTTTCCTTGATGTTTGGGAAAAGGAAGCAAGTGTCCAGTGTCTTCTGCACACTCCCCTTGGGGGAAGCCACAGCCTGAGTCTCGGGGATGGCACCAAGCAACCATTCCCAGGATTCGGGCCAGTTTGAGTGGGGTAATAAATGAGGTTTTGGTCACACCACCCTCTGTCTTTGGTTCTGCACCTGAAATAAGACCCTGTATCTTGGTTCTCACTTTGAGCTCCATTCTACCTGGGCTGTTGCCTTGAAGGGTGAGCTGTGACTTTGCCAGTGGAGAGATGGGGAGCATTCAGGGACACCTCTCACACCTGTGCCCTCAACATCACTTCTCTGAGGCCTAGAAACTGAAGGTCAGTCTCAGTCTGCCTGGAAACCAGTGAAAAACTGTACTAGTGAAAATAGCCTTTACATTTGTATAGTGTTTGCAGGATCTCAGAGGAATTGTGTGATTTGGTCTTCTCAGTAACACCAAAAAAAGAGGCACACCACTTCAGATTGGTAAGTGGCAGGTTTAATAAACACAAAGGAATTTACTTATGAGGCTTGCCTTGGGTGGCCTCGAGATAAGTAGTTTTCTGCACCAGCCTACAAATCTTAAAAGTTTATATAGAGGCCTAATTGGGGGGAGTCACCTTAGCTGGGTTTAGTCATGAACCCAGTCTAGATGGTCTCATCACCACATTACTATGACAAGGCTGTGTCCTGGGCAGCTGCTAGCATAGGGAAAGCGAGCAGAGAGTACATTCCAAGCACCAGGGAGGGAGTGGAGAGCGTCCAATTGCCTGAGTCAAGCCGGGGGTCATGTCTTCGCCATGACCTTCCGCAACAGGGATTCTTTTAACCTCTGAGGTTGAGGGACCAAGTGACTCACCCAAGGCCATGCAGCTGGACTGTGGCAGAGCTGGGCCTCTAGCTCAGGTTTGTTTGATTCGAAAGCCCTGGCTGTCTCACTGCAACAGAAAGGGCATTGGAGTTTGACGGGTGCTTTGCCATTCAGACTGCCAAGTGCAGCACTGTAAGATGGATAACGAGGAAGTCATCTTTCAGAGGACCAATGCAGACGAAAGATTGACAAAACCCTGCCAAAACTGATGCTGCAGAGTCTGGATTATGTTTCAGGAAACTCAGAGCACCAGGAGGACGGAGAACATTTCTTCTAGAGGAGAAGGCTCCTGGGAGAGGAATAGAAGCTGTTCCATGGGCACTGGCCTCAGGCTCTGCTCGTGAATGAGGTAAGGTTCAGAGAGGACCAGAGTGGACATGTGATGAGCCCCTCCTTGTGTTGGTGGGAGGTAACGGCAGGGAGTGCAGGAGGAGGATTCTAGACTCCAGAGAAAATGACAGCGTGGCTACGTCAGCGGCCATACTATAGCCTTGAAGGCTGGGCACAGGACACAGGCAGTCTCAGCGGAGAATTGACATGCTAGGAGGGAAATGGAGAGAGGATCCCAGTCGCTAGCCTAGTCTATGGGTCACCATGATAGGATCTTGGGGGAATTGACAAATCTGAGAACATGGAGGCCCAGAGTTCACGTGGACCATGCCTACTCACAGAGCTGAGACTCCCAACCTTCTCTTCATCCTGGTTCAGGAAAACTTCAAGGTTTGGTCAGGGCTGAATGTACAAATGTTTGGCTTGAGTGTCAACAGCTGGGAGGAGCTGGCGAAGGCAGCATCTTCAGCTTTCCTGCTGGCTAAAATTCACCTTTTTAAAAAATGTCTCTCCACTACACCCTAAGCACTGTGCTTCTCTGGCTGGGATCTGGGCTTGGGTTTTCCTTCCTTGCATTGCCAGCTTCTTTGCACCCACAGTCTCCTTTGGTTAACAGCCAACAGAGCATCTTCTAATGGTGACGATGTCCTCAGGTTTGAAAAGTTCCTATTTATTCCAAGGTATGAAACACCTCAAGCTGCTGATCATGTCTGCTATTGAAATGCTCACCTCTGGGAAGTGGCTAAGGTGGCAGAGCTCTGATGTTCTCTGGAAGTCCAGAGAAGAAGGGGGGAGAAGAATGCAGGCTTCATTCTCCAAGGAGCGAACTGATTATGAAAGCATTAGACATGCAGACAGGGCGGGGATGGAAATGAGAGTCAGACATGGGGAATTGATTGCAGGATGCTCCACGGCAATATGCAAGGAGATGAGGAAATGTGTATGCAGAGCACGAAGACTCCCTGCAAAAGGCTATGCATAGTGATTCATTTGTCCAGCTGGTTGTTCTCTCAGCCATTACGCTGAGCCACAGTTGGGTACTAGGGACACATAAATGAGTAAGAAACTGTTCTTGCCCTCCAGAAACCTGCAACCTAATTAGAGCGTTAGACCAATAAATGAACACTTTTCAAATAATGGGGAAATCATGGAGTATTGTGGGAGTGGAAAGGAGGGGTGCAGAGAGATGGAGGGTAGAGCAAAGAAGGCCTTCTAGAAGATAATATGGCTGAGTTGCTTCTGAAGGGTCGAAGAAACAGCTGGTGAGGAGGAGGGGGAAGGGCATCCAGGCAGAGGAGACAGCATGAGTAAAGGCATGGAGGGGAACTTCGGACCCACAAGGCATTTGGTGTCTTGAACAACACAGTAAGAAGTAGAGGGTGGAAAGGCAGGGATGAGGAGTTTGGAGATATCCAAGGATGGGGTGTCTGGCCCTGGACAGCCACAAGAGAGCCAAAGTCCTGGAAGAATTGGCCAGGCACAGAGGGGAAGAGTTCTTTGATGAATGTAACCCAGAATCAGGGAGAATCCAGCCAGTAGGCTAAGACTGTCATGAGTTTATATCAGGGATTGATGGGTAAACCTGGCCCACCACCTGCTTTTGTATGTAAAGTTCTATTGGAACATAGTCATGTTCATTTGCATGTTGTCTGACTATTTTTATGCTACAAGCTCTGAATTGAGTATTGCAACAATGGAGACTATTTGGCTCACAAAGTGTTAAGGATTTGCTATCAGGTCATTCACAGAAAAAGTTTGCTGACTTCAGGTTTCAAACAAAGACCCACTGGATGACAAGGGCAGGCAGGACAGCAATGTGTCTTGCAAGTGAGTTTATAAGGTCATCTCAACTCAAGCCCGTGTGATTCAGGCTAGGCTGTCACTGAACTGGCTCTAGCTGGTCTAGAGAGCTCCAGAGAGCTTTGCCCTAATGGCACTTGGACGACAGACACTTTTACTTGGGTCACTTTATTGCTACCCAGGTAGCTGTGTCCTCGTGGGAGAGCTCCTTGGGCTCACCTCAGGTGAGGTTTTCTCCCCCTTTAAGAGTTTTCAACATGGTATCAGGGATCTGAAAAAAGCAAGTATTTGACCCCAGGAAGTTCTCTGGGGTTGGACACTATAGGCTGTCATGATCCTTGGGTGAAGACCCCACCTGCAACAAATCCCACCTTCCAAACAGGCCTGATCTCTAGACTGGCTTCTTACAATCAGAATTAGTGCTGAAAGGACTAATTATCTAGTTATCTATTCTGGTTCAACAATTCTTCTGAAAGTCTTTAAATTAGCTAAGATTCCAGCCTCCAACTTTCCTTTCAAAGGACCATTGTTTGTGTCACTAACAGAGTGATGATCAAGAGCCTAAATGACTGAGTAGTACAAGGCCTAGCTGGCATCCATTCAACCTAGCCAGACTCACACATCATGGGTGGGCGAGCAGAGGTGGCCAATGCCCACATTACGTGTGGACTTGGGAAATCTTGATGTCAACCTCCCTTCCCCTCCCACCAGCCCTTTATATTACATAATGGTCTGGCTCAGTCAGTGCCAGCTAAGATGGACTGGCTTCAGACTCACAGCATAGCAAATGTCCTTAGATACCTTTGACTTTCCCCTTATCCTTGGCTCAGGACAACTGGTCTCTCCTGGATCTGATTATAGCAGGAGGGCCAAATATCCATGGCTCTGATTTAAAGAGTTAGAAACCCATTAGGAGGGAAGAGAACCAGGTGGTAGAAGGAACTGGCTCAACACTCTTCTTTTTCTGAGCTCTGTGCAGACATACATCAGCTAATAAAACAAACCCATTAGGCAAAGAACATTGGAGAATTCCTTTCAAGAGCATGGATGTCCTCTGAAGGAAAGAAAACTCTATGACCAGGAGAGGGATTCAGGGATCTCTGGGGGAAGCCTGTCTTTTCTAAGTGGTTTCTTCATGAGTGAGAAGGTACTATGTTCTAGTAGGCAGTTTCAAACAGGTTGTCTAGGTTAAGTCTCATGGCAAATGGATGGTTTAGTCTCTGTTATCAAATGAGGAAACAGGCTTAAAGAAGTTAAGCAATTTCCTGGAGGTCACATAGCTGGCAAGTGGCAGAGCTGTGATTTACGCCCTGGTCTGTCTGACTACAGAGCTCATGCTTTCATCACACCACCATTGGGCTGGCCTAGGAGGGGAGGACCAAGGGATAATTTCTTGGAGATTTGTTTTAGAGGCACCAGACTTAGGAAGATGAAAGAAGTTGTCTTGTTAGAGGCACTCCACTAAGACACTGCCTGAGGGAGCTACCCGGGAAGCTGCTGACTGATTGTCCTCACAGGGCGGAACCAGATTCTAGAGAAGCTGGGCTGAGAGGTCAAGGACTGGAATCGGGAAGGAAAACTCTACAATGTCTTTCCAGTGCCCTTTATTGACGAAGCTAAGTGTGATGCCAGCTGGCAAAGGAAAAGTGTTTAAAGAGTCCATCTCTACATTGCAGAGCAGAAGAACAAATTTGGAGCCGAGAGACAATACATTGATAACTGGCACCTTGAGGGTCTTCTGGTGACTCCCATCTGAATTTTTGTCTGGAAATTTCACCCCCATTCTTGGTAGACATTTTTGCTGAGTCTACAATTTACTTTTTTCTCAGCACCTGGAGATACCATCCCATTGTTCTTTGGATTTCATTGAGAAGCCACCTGTCATCTTGATTGCTTTCTGTTTGTCTCCCGCCCACCCCCCCTTGTTATTTTAAAGGTCCTCTCTTTGCCTTTCATGTTTTGCAGATTCACTATATTTAGAAGTGAATTTTGTTTTAATTATTCTGCTTGGAATTTTCTGAATCTGAAGATTAATGTCTTTTTTAGTCTTGAAAAAGTCTCAGCTATCAGTTCTTCAAATAATGTTTTCTCCTCTCCTTTTGAAACTGGTTAGATGTAAGTTAGACCTTTGCACTTTAGCTTCCATGTCTCTTAACCTCTCTTTCACATAGTAAAAAATTATTATTGTTTTACTTCTATGCTACATTTTGGATAAATTTTTTCAGATTTGCTTTAGAGTTGATGAAATTTCTTTTTAGGTGTGTCTAAGAATGTTGTAACATTCACTGGCTTTTGATTTCAATTATACTCTTCTGTTTTTCTAATCTGTTTGCTCATGTTTATAGTTCTCTCTACTCTTATTTTTATTTCTAAGCATATCAAACCTACTTTGCATTTTGTGTCTTAATTCTAATATCTGTGTCTTTATGGGTTATGATGAGCTGATGCTGTTTCTGCTGGCTTTTACTTATGGTGTCATGTTTCCTTGTGTATTATGCTGTTTTGAGTAGATTACATATTTTTTTCAAGGTTACCTGTAGAAATTATTGAAGCCTGGGTTGAAGATAAGTTTCACCAAAAAGATTTTGTTTGTTTCTGACAGGCTCCTGGGGGCACTATTAAACAGGAGTATCTTTAAGTGATAGTCTCAGCTTGGGGTTTTGTGGATAATTCAGATAATAACCACTTGAGCTTCATATCTTGATTGTGACTTGGGCTTATAGTTGTAATTCTCAGAAATCTTTTTCTTTTTCATCTAGAAGTCAAGATTTGAGGTGGTCAATTTTTTTTGTACCGACCCCTCTGGTGAAGGGGTGGGCTATTATTTCTACTTCACTCATGAGGACACAGTGCTTGAGTTCCTAGCTTTATATGTGGTAAGGTGGGGTGGGGGGTGGAGGTGGTTCTCCTGTTTAGATTCCCCACTTTGGATGGGCCATAGAGCTTGTCTCTTGTTTCCTATAAACTGCTGGGCCATACATACTGAAGCTCAAGGCCACCTGGGTTTGCTAAATGCCCTCGAGGGAAATTTGGTTTCAGTGTTCTTTTAGGTTTCCAACACCTATACCTAGTTTTGGGCTTCTGAGAATTTTTTACTATCTTCCTAACTCATTTGTTCTCATGCTTCATTTAGCATAATTGGAGTGTTTGTTAGAACATCTAGTCTGCTATAGTAGGAAACAGTAGTTTGAACAAGGCTAGATATAATGCCACGTCTAGTCCTCACTAGCTGGGATTATTAACTCAATTTTATTTTGGCCCAGAAAGTCAAGGCTCAAGGACTTTACATCAATAGCATGCAGCAGACTTCAATCTACATGTTCTGGTCCTACTTCATCCTTTGTTCTCCCCATCACCCTACTCTGGTTCCCTGGTTTTCTCTCATCATTTCATACAAATTCTAGAACTCTTTGGGATTTGGGTTATTTCTTAAGTCCAGAGAATTGAGAATTCTAGAGGAGTCTTACTTAATCAGACACAATCCAGCTTCTCTTGAGGGTCTTCACCTTAATTACGATGGAAGACTCAAACAAGGCTGTTCAGACTGGGAGAGTGGGTGCACCATTGTTATAGCTCAAGTGTTCCTGGAGATGTAGGGGTGAGGGAGTGCTCCCTCTGTAGGGTATTTTCCTACCCTATATGGTTTATAGACTGTACTCTGGAAACTTGAGTCCTCTTGTCCTCTGTAGGGAGAAGTTTCTTTGTTTGAGGAGCCCCCTACCCCCACTTTTCCTCTTTGTCTGCCTCTCCCATCCAGTCCTCCTTGCCTCTTACTGGGGAATTCAGAATAAAATCCAGGGATTGAGTATTTGTGTCAAGCAGACTTCTACATAGGAAACGTCAGAAGTACACATTGTGCACTTTTTCCAGACTTGGAAAGAACTGGGACCAATTAAAAGTGAACTTTTAAGAGAAAGGAACATCTTGCATGCCAGGTTTCAGCTGAATGTCACTGCAATTGCCTGAATTATAACTATCAGAAAAAAAATGCATTCTAATTATGGAAATGCCATTAGGAGGAGTTCCTTCTGCCTGGAACCAGCTTAAAAAATGACTACCACCCACCCCCTACCTTACTTTATCTCTTGACAAAAATTTCTATATTCCAGAGGGGGAAAAAGACTATGTACTGTAGCAAAGAGAAAATTTGTACCGTACAGATTGGATCCTAACTCCATCATCTATTGGCTATGTGACTTTGGGCAAAACAAATGGCCTTTCTGAGCCTCAGTTTCCGTATCTATAAAATGAGGATGAGCATACTCCATGAGGATGTCAAAATTAAAAGAGATCACATATATGATGTGTGTAGGCCTAGGCTGGCACATAATAGATTGCAAAATCGAGTGAGTGGAGTAGGAGGGGCAAGGACAATTATCTTAAGACTGAAGAGAGAGCTTTGGTACAAATAATAACTGACACAGTTACTAATTTAAACATTTATTCACTCCAGTGGTCTCGACATATTTATTTAGATGTGGGGAGTCAGACACTCAATTATTTTTTGGTGCCGGCAGGCATGGGTGGCAAACTCCACGTAGGAGGAAATGAAGACACTTAGAACTCTCTGAGAGGATTTCCATTCCCTGGTCTTGCTGATAATCTGGTTTGATCTCATGAAGATACTTCTCAGCCATGGCAAAGTATCTCCCCACTTCATCCCCCACCCCCAACCCTGGCAAAATCTGGACCTATCTTTTCCAACCAGAGGAATTTGGACCCTGATGGCTAAGAAAAATAGATTTATTTCAGAGTTTCACAGAGCCGTACACTCACCAAGCATTGCTTATAGACAGGTATATCTTGAAATTACATATTCACATATGTTGCAAATATGTAAATACACTTGTGAAAAAGAAAATACTTCAAGGCAGTAGTAGATTCAGAGGAGTCTCTTGGAATTACATTTTCTCAGTTAGTAAATACTAAGAGTACAGCCACTGTGTAAGGTTGTGGGTCTGAGAATTTTTTGTATTTCATTTGAAAGGGTTGGAATTGACCAGGGACCTGATGAAGGACTCACATCTTGTGGACTGACTGCCTTTGTACTCTTCTATTCTCTCAATCTGTCAGGCAGTTGTGGAGGAAGGTGACAGTCTCCCTGCCAGAGAGGCATCTCTCAGAAGGACAACTGTGACCCAGCTGTGTCTCTAGCTGTTTTTCCCCTGTATCCCCTGGGGGGCTCATTAGCTGTGTATTGGGTACTTGGACCTAAACCCCTTAGTCCCAGCCCCCTCAGTTTTGTGCTATGAGGCAGTGGAGGCTCAGCAAAGACCATATCAATGACAGGCAAGTAGCACAGGGAAAGGAAAAGGACAAGAGGCTGGAGCCCAGAGGAACAAGGTGAGGAAAGAATGAATGAGGCAGGAGCAAAAACAAACCTTAGAGGGTGGTGACCAAGTGTTCTCACGCAGTAACTCCTGAGAGAATAACACAAAAGAGATTAAGCTATGGGGGTGATCAGCCTCCGTATTTTCTCCTCTTCTCCTACTTTCTTCCCCTTTCCCTCTTTATCCTACTCTCTTCCCTTCCTATGAAGGCGTGCTTTCCCTAAGATGTATCCTATCACCATGGCTTTGTATCACACCCCCTCTCATATTTACCACAGCCTCACTCTTTCAACGATCACTTGTCTCTTCCATATCTTCCCTCCCTCATGGTTTTCTCTCCAAACACATAATCGTTGTGCTTGAAGCTATGCCTTCACTTTATCTCCCTCACAGCCAAGTATCTGGAAAGAGCGTTCTACCATCTACTCATGCCCCATCCGCTTGTTTCCCATTTGCTCCTCAACATAGGGTGGCATCTGTCCCCATCATTTCACTCAACCCACTCTGGGTAAGGCTGCCATGTCCTCCTCTCCATCAGGCAATGAGGACAGTTTTCAATCCTTACATCATTGGGTCTCTCTGGAGCATTTAACTACTGATCACTTCCTCAGCTTCCTAGGAGTCTCCTCTTCATGAAACACATGGACCCTTAAGCCTTGGTGATCTTTAGGGGTCTGAAGTTTGCTTGTTTCTTTCCCTTTACTTCACTCCATTCCCAGAAAGTCTGTGGTTTTAATTGGAACAATTGTTTCCAGCTCAGATCTGGGCTATGAGCTCTGAACTCTATGTACAGTCATCAACTGGATACTCCTCTAAGCTGTCCCACTGGTACTGCAGATTTAGCCTAACCTGGACCTTGTCATTGCCAATTGATTGGCTCTTTGCCCTCCTGCTTAGGTTTTTGTTGTTGTTGTTGTTAATCTTCACCTGAGGATATTTTTTCCATTGACCTTTAAAAAGAGAGGGGGAGGGGGAGAGAGAGAGAGAGAGAGAGAGAGAGAGAGAGAGAGAGAGAGAGAGAGAGAAACATTGGTGTGGGAGAGACATTGAACTTGTGACTTTTCAGTGCTCGGGCCAACACTCTAACTGCTGAGCAAAACTGGCCAGGGCTTGCTTAGGCTTTGTACATATGTTGTGACATCCCCATCCATTTAGTAACTCAAACTAGAAATGAACAATCAACCCTTGCTATGAACTAAATTGAATGTTGAAGCCCTAGCCGCTAATACCACCATATCTGGAGGTAGGGTCATTAGGAGATACTTAAGGTTAAATGAGGTTATAAGGTAGCAATCTATTAGGGCTGTGGCTTTCTAAGAAGAGGACATGTGAGGAAACAGCAAGAGGTTGACTATCTGCAAGCCAGAAAGAGGCCTCTCACCAGGAGCTGACCCCGCTGGATCTTAATTTTGGACTTCCAGCCTCCAGAGCTGGAAACATAGATTTCCTGCTGGTTGCTACCTAGTCTATGGTATTTTGTTATGGTGGCCTGAGCTGACTAATACTCTTTCTTTTTTCTGCCCACAACTGGAATATTCTGTCAATCCTAAATAGTTCCTTTGTTTAAAGGTTTAGTTTTTTAAACAAAGTTGAATGGAACTATAGTTTGAGCAAGTCCTTTACAAAATGACTGCAGTCCCTGCCCCAGGTCACTCCACCCCATTGACTCCCCTCTCCTCTTGTGGCTATCTTAGTATTTCCCTCCAATTCTGACTATATGTTCCTACTGCTGCTTCTTGGTAGCTCAGTGTCAGCCTCATCTGTTGACTTCTATGGTGGCTGAGCCTTTAGTTGTTCCCTCTTGTCTCCTCATGTACACACACCACACACTTCTGCAATTCCCTCACTCTCCCTTCATATTCATATGATAATTTCAGTTTGCTCAAGATTCATATTTATATTACTGTGACTGTAGAATTTATTTTCAGCTTCGTTATTACTTGTCCTTTTCAGCATAACTCTTTATTCTCTGTGGCACTTATAATTACCTTCTATTAATATTTTTCCATTGTATTCTTTGTGTTCATCACCAATTCAACCCCTAAGCATTCTCCCAGATGTCTCAATTTCCTCTCCATATATTTAAACATATTAGTAGTTTGTAAACATTTTCTTGAAGAAGTTGCTTATGAAGCTTCTGACCAACTTTGAGCTGCTTAATGATTTCTATGCTGCTGCTCAGAGACCATATTCATTCATTCTTCACCAGTATCCTAGTGGCCCTTTACTTCTCACTTGTGCCAGACCCCCTGTTTCCTGCATCACATGTCATCTTCTTCACTTGCTTCCTCATTTTGGTGTGTCATATTCTCCAGCAACTATCAGAGAAAGTTGGCGGTGATATTTTTTTTTTTTTTAACTTGGCAAGCTATGACTGTTTCTATTCAACTATTGCATTTGAGTAAGTATAGAATTCTGAGTTAAAACTTGTTTTCCCTCAGTATTTTGATGGCATTGTTTCATTTTTTTTAGATGTCAGAGTTGCCATTGGGAAATTTCATGTCAATCATATTTTGATTCATTTTCTTGGTGATCTTTTTCTTCCCTTTTCTCTTCAAGTTTTTAGGGTATTTTATTTGGCCTCGGGGTTCTGAATTTCTCTTCTCTGCTTTAGAGTGACTATTTTTATCCATTGTGCTGGGTGCTCAATGAGCCCTTTCATTATGGAAACTCAAGGATATTTTCTTTCTTTCTTTCTTTTTTGGCTGCAAAAAGCTTTATTGTTTCATTTGGTCCAATGCATGGGAGAGAGCTTCAGGTGGTTAAATGAATGGCTAGTGGTTTCAAGGAGAGACTCAGGTAAAAGCCAGACACCAGGGGAATGCAGAGGGGCCCCTCGAAGGCCTCTGGGTTCCAAAGGCTCTTAGTATTGCTTGAAAGTGAGCCTTACTAAGAGATACTTGCCCAGCCCAGCCTGGGGCCGGCCAGCCTGCAGAGGTCAGTTAGGTCTTGCCCATCTTCTGCGTGAGTTTCACCTGCTCATCCAGGAAGTGGTTCTCCAGGAAGTCACAGGGATGAAGGTCTGCATGGGCAGAACTCAGGGCATGCAGCTCCAAAAGTTCCTCTCTGAGGCCAGGGCGGCTTCCATGGCATCCTGCGTTTCCCCCCACTCATCCTGGGAAGGCTTCAGTACAATCTGGAAGAGAATGTGGCCACCGAGCTTGTTTTGCAACTTTAAGAGATGCTCAGTGCCCTCAAGCTTCTTTCCCGCCAACTCAGGGAAGAAGTGGTCCTTGCCCTGCAGAGCCATATCATCACAGTTGAAATAGAAGCCCAGAGAGAGGTAGGTGTAGGAGGCCCACAGATGCAGGTTGGCCAGGAGGTTGACCACAGCTTCCACCTCAGTGGAATAATTCTGACGAATCTGGGAGCTCATGGTTGTTCGGCAATAAGGAGTTAAGGTAGAAAAAAACCCCGGTGTGTTGGCTGGTCTCAGAGGTGGTTCTGAAGGTGGTGACTGGATAAGATGCAGGAGAGTGGTTGGAGGCTGGAAGAAAGGGTGTCCCTGGGTCTGTTTTATCCAAACATTGTTGAAGCAAGAGATAGATCCGGGACTGCTGAGGGCACTCCAGGATATTTTCTTGAAAAAAACTATTTCTTAAATGTTTCCCTCCCCACCATTTTCTCCCCTTTACACTAGAATTCTTATTTTTCAGCTACTATATCTTCTGATCTGACCCTCCATTTAAAAAATCTCTTCTCTCTCATTTTCCATCTCCTTATCTTTTGGCTGTACTTTCTCGGAGATTTACTTGATTTTATCTTCTAGGCCTTGTGTTGGATCTTTCATTTGTGCTTACAGGTTTTTCCAAGAGCACTTTTATCATTGTTGTTTGTTTCTTGAACATTACTTTTTAATAGCTTCCTATTCTAATTCAGTGAATTCAAAATCTTCACCTGCCTCTCTAAGGTAATTATCAATAGACTAAAGGCCCAGTGCACAAAATTTGTGCATGAGTAGGGTCCCTAGGCCTGGCCAGCGATCAGGACCAATCAGGTTCCCTGCCTCTCTGCCTCCCCACTTCCTCCTTCCCTTGCTCCCTCAGAGCCCACCACTGCTGCTGGTTGCCTGCCATGTTCCATGCCTCCCCCTAGTGGTCAGCACACATCATAGTGAATGATCAAACTCCTGTTCTCCTGGTCTAACTCCCAAGGGGACACTTTGCATATTAGCCATATATATATATATATATATATATATGCTTTCTTTTTTTTTTTTGCATAGTCTCTTCCCCTCAAATTGCTTT
>PVJC01044376.1:0-14133 GCA_004026665.1 Murina feae
TCAAAGTGAGAGGAACACTTTGATTGGTTGCCTCCTGCATATGCCCTGATCTGGGCCCCTGCCAGGGAGGCCGCCTGCAACCTAGGTACATGCCTTTGGTCAGAATTGAACCCAGACCCTGCAGTCAGCAGGCTGAGGCATTATGCACTGAGCCAAACTGGCTAGGGCAGGATATGACATTTCTTATCCCTCCAGCAGAGGACCTTCATTTTTTTCCCCACCAGGAGTGAGGTGGAAAAACCCTACATTGCTTTTAGGCATTCTTATAACCCAAGTTACTGAGAATATTACCAGTGGCATACAGGGAGCTTAGCCAATGAGCGGTCAGAAAAGATGTTTCCTCTCTAGTTCACTCCGATCCCAGCTCCACCCCTGCCCAGGTCTGTAACCTCTGGCCGGGGCTGCAGGCCTGGGCAGGGGACCCCCAGGCCCCTGCATTGTCAGTCCCACCAGTGCCCAGACTCCTGTGATCGCAGGCTCCTCCCCTGCCCCTCTGATTGCTGGTTCTGCAGAGCCCAGGCCCCTGTGATCTCCGGCCTTGCCCCTTCCCAGGCCTTATGCCTGGGTTGAGCACCCTCACACCCCTCTGATCACTGGCTCCTCCCTTGCCCAGGCCTAAGGCCTCTGGTGAAGGCCTCTGGCCTAGGCAGGGGACCCCAAGCCCCCTCTGATCACCTGTTCTGCCCCTCGGGCCCCCCACCACCTGCTTGGCTAATAGGCCTGACCACTTCAGTGGCAGAGTTGAGCCGGACTGGGCACCGTCATTTAGTGGCTATGAGGGCAGCCATCTTGTGGCCATGGGGGTGGCCATCTTTGTGAGAGAGTGAAGCCTAATTTGCATATTATTCTTTTATTAGATAGGATTTCTCAGTTGTGCCTATAAATGAGAAGTTAAAAGCATGAGCATAGAAACGTATCAGAAGCTTCCATCACTGAGCAGCTCTCAGATGTGTGGTGTGGTTTTCTTGTTTCTTTTATATAATTTTTGTTCTCTTTGCAAAGTAGCCTCATTCTCTCGAGAACTTGTGATTGCTGGTTTTATAAATCTTTCCTTATTTCAGGTTCTAGTGATAGGCATTTGTGGAGCTTTAAAAAATCCTTCTTGTGTCTTATACTCTTAACACATACCTTAAAATCCTAGGAGCAGTAAACAGGACTTGAGACAGTGTACTTTTTTTCTTGTCTGGAAGATCTTGTATTACACAATAATAGACAAGTACAGAACACAACATATTGGTCTCTAAACATCATATAATTCTCTCAATACAGTACATAGCATGGAATTTGGCATAACTTATCTTGGATCAACTCCAGTGTTATTCAGTTACTGGCAGTGCTAGAAACACCTTGATGATACATGGACTTGCCACTCCCAAGCAGTTTCATGGATCTGACCCTAAGAATGGTGTAACAGCGGTACTTCAGTGTACAGTTAAGTCCTTACTTAAGGTTGTCATTAGGTTATTGGAAGCTTCAACTTTAAGTGAAATGATGACATATAAGAAACCAATTTTACTGTAGGGTAATTGATATAAACAAGAGTTAAGGGGGATTATACATGGTGGCAGAGTAAGTGGATGCTGCACAGCCATGCTCCCAGGAACAAACTGGTATTACAGCTAAAATAGAGAAAAACTTTCTGAATAATCAATGGAAAACTCGGAGAAGAGAACCCTGATACCCAAGGACCAAAAATGGAGACCACATAGAGTATGGTAGGAGGGGTGGAGTCATGAAAGGGCTGGCCAGGTGTCCACAAACAACAACTGAATTCCCAGAGAGATATCTCAGTTGTGGGGGGTTGCCACTGAAAACTCTGGGATCTAAACCCCAAGTTGCCCCCCCATCAGAGAGCACCAAAACTGAAGAGGGTACCCACATAACATCTGGCTATGAAAAGTAGTAGGGTGCTGTCTGCCAGGGAGTAACAGCTGAAAATTCAGGCACCTTCTTAAAGGGCCAATGCACAAAATTTCCTGTGGAGCTACCCACCTTGTGCTCCAGCAGAGGGAGGATGAATTGGACCAGAGCTGTGAAAGCAGAAGTCAAGACTTGGGTCTAAGAGGATAGAGCTCAGAAGGCAGATACCCCAAGTTTCTTGTGCTGAGTCAGTCCCTCACATAGAAGAGGATGTCTTTCCTACATACACATTTGCTTTGCCTGGGGGGAAGACAGTTGACACACACTATTGCAAAACACCTTGCTCTGAGGCCACATAAGAGATTAAAAATAACAGCCTCCAGGCAGAAGCAACTGCCCCACCCTGTTGAAAAAATTCTCACCATACATGAGAACAATTGCCTGGGGGTCATTTCTAGTCAGAATCTATCAGTATGTAGGCAGTAGGCAGAGGCAGTCTCTGGAAGCTTTACCTCTATGCCTGATCTAATTAGTCAGAAACAGCCTTTAACACTATCCTGCACTAGAGATTGAGAAGTGTAGAGTGTCTACCTAATATATAGTTACAAACCCAAACAGAAAGGCAACATGAGGAGACAAATGAAAGAACTAGAGAATTCTCCAGAAGAAGAGATAAATGAAGCAGAGATAAGAAATTTATCTGAAACAGAGTTCAGAGTAATGATGGTAAAAATGCTAAACAGTATGAAAAAAGATATAGTAACTATGATAAAAAGAACAGTCTGAGATAAAGAATGACATAATAAAAATAAAGAACACATTGAAAGGAATACATAGCAGATTAGGGGAAGCTGAGGACTGAATCAATGATTTGGAAAACAGAGTTGAAAATATCACTTAACCAGAGAACCAAAAAGAAAACAAAAATTGAAAAATAGGAGGACAACTTAAGAGAGTGGTGAGACAATGTGAAACATAAAATATTAGAATAGCAGATGTGCCAGAAGAGGCAAAAAAGGATAAAGGCATAGAGAAATTGTTTGAAGAAATAATGGCAGAAAACTTTCCTTACCTGATAAAGAAAAAAGTCATACAAGTTCAGGAGGCACAGAGAATCCCAAACAAGAAGAACCCAAACAGACTCACACCTAGACACATCATAATTAAAATGCCAAAAATGAAAGACAAAGAATCTTAAAGGCAGGAAGAACAATGAAAACTGTTTCCTACAAAGGAGTTTACATAAAGCTGACACCTGATTTCTCATCAGAAATTCTATAGGCCAGAAGGGAATGGCATGAAGTACTCAAGGAAATGGAAAGCAAAGATAAGAGACCAAGATCACTATATTCATCAAGGCTATCATTAAAAGCAGATGGTCAAATAAAGAACTTTCCAGACAAAAAAACCCCCAAAAACAAACAACAAAAACTAAAGTAGTACATCATCACCAAGACAGCATTACAAGAAATACTACAGGGATTGCTGAAATGAGAAGAAGAAGCAGAGAGAAACCTAGCTGTACAGAATTATAATGACTATAAATAAGTACCTCTCAATAATAACCCTAATGTAAATGGATTAACTGCTCTAATAAAAAGGCATAGAGTAGCTGAATGGATACAAAAACATGACCCAACTATATGCTATCTACAAGAGACGCACCTCAAAACAAAAGACACACACAGGATGAGAGTGAAGGGTATATATATATATATATATATATATATATATATATATATATATATCCAATATCTGTGTAAATGGAAAAGAAAAAAAACATGGAGTAGCAATACTCATATCTGACAAAATAAACTTTAAAATGAAGGCCATCACAAGAGACAATAAAGGTCACTACATAATACTACAGGGGTTGATCCAGCAAGAGGATATAACCCTGGTAAACATATATTCACCCAATATGGAGCACCTAAATATATAAAAAACTTCTAGAGGACTTTAACAGACAGATTGACAACAATATAGTTATAGTAGGGGACTTTAACACCCTTCTGATTTCACTGGTTAGATCTTCCAGACAAAAACTTAACAAGGAAACAGAGACTCTAAAGGACACACTGGATCAGATGGATTTAATTGATATCTAAAGACTATTACACCCCAATGCAGCAGAATATACATTCTTCTCAGGTGCATATGGATCATTCACAAAGATAGATCACATGTTAGGACACAAAACAAGTCTCTACAAGTTCAAGAAGACTGAAATCATATCAAGCATCTTCTCAGATCACATTGGAATGAAATTAGAAATCAACTACAGTAAAAACACCCCAAAACATTCAAACACATGGAGGCTAAATAGCATGTTATTAAACAACTAGGGGCCCGGTGCACAAAAATTTGTGCACTTGGGGGAGGAGGGTCCCTCATCCTGGCCTGTGCCCTCTTGCAGTCTGGGACACCTGGGGGGGGGGATGTCCACCTGCTGGCATGCCTGGCCAGCCTGGGTGAGGGGCTGAGAGCCATTTTCAGGCTGCCCACAGCCCTTTCAGGGTTTGTGCACTGGGGGGTGGGAGGGCTGGTGAGTGCAGGTGTGGATGTTTCCCCCTGGAGGATCCACGATCGCACACACCTGGTGGGCCCCCACCACTGAGGGGACACACCTGGTGCAGACCTGGATGGCAAGCCAGGGGTGGACACTGGTGCAGGATCCCTTGGTGGGGCCCTGCTGCTGAGTGAACACACCCGGGGTGGAGCCGGGCAGCGGACTGACTTTGGATGCTCTGCACTGTGCAGCAGACGCTCCTACACACCCTGTGGAGGCCCCCGGGGGCCGGACAAAGGCAGCGGACCCTGAACGGGTGCTCCTGCATGCCCCTGAGGAGGCCCCAGGCTGGACCCCCCACCCCCACTGAGCTGACACACCCAGCACAGCTGTGCCGGCCGCGGAGGCTCCCAGTGCAGAGCCGCCCTGCTAGCCTCCATCTTGGCTGGGTTAATTTGCATACAGCTGCTCTGATTGGCTGGTGGGCGTGGCTTAGGCATCCTGAAGAAACGGTCAATATTCCGCTTTTATTAGTTTAGATAATTGAAACACTGTTGCTTTAAGCTGAGGCCTAGGTAGATAACAAAACCTCCTGTTTGCTTCAGCTCCGTGACTTCTATAATCGAAACATTGTTGCCTTGAGTAGAGGCCTGGCCAGCCCAGGCAGGCCGTTTCAACTCCATCACTGGTGCAACGGAAGCCTCCTGTTTGCTCTAGCTCCATGGCTGCTGGTTAATTTGGCTGGGTTAATTTACGTACAGCCACTCTGATTTGCTGGTGGGTGTGGTTTGGCTGGTGGGCATGGCTTAAGTGTCTCAGAGTGATGGTTAACTTGCATATTACTCTTTTATTAGATTAGATGTTGATTTCTTCATTTTGGGTTGGAAAAGTGGGGGTGTCATACATGGTGGCATGTTATAAATGGAAAAATATGGTAAGTTCCTATAACATATTTCTGGTCACGAAAACATCTCCAAACTTCTAAATAAAGACCCAAAACACTTCTAATATTAAACATTGAAATACCAGTAAATGCACACTATACATACATTTAAGAAAGATTGCAAAAACAAGTAATATAAGTATTTTCCAACCCCCTTATTCCAGTTCAGGGCTATGGGTGGCCAGAGCCTATCCCAGTAGCTCAGGGTGCAAGGGGTGATCCACCCTGGACAGGATGTCTTTCCATAGCAAGGACACAATTCCTGTCTATTTTTCAAACCCCCATCATGTACTCTGGCAACTGCTTTTCTACTCTTCATTTCTGAGTTTTACTTTTTCTTTATATTCCACATAAAAGTGATACCGTGCAGTCTTTGTCTTTCTCTGTTTGGTTTATTTCACTTAGCATAACTCCCTCAAGGTCATCCATGCTGTTGAAAATGGCAGGTTTTCCTTCTTACTTATGGCTGAATAATATCCCATTGTGTGTATTTATACACATTCTTTATCCATTTATCCCTTGAGGGACATTTGGGCTGTTTCCATTTCTTGGCTATTGTGTATAATGCTACAATGGACATGAGAGTACAGAAATCTCTTTGAGATCCTGTTTTTATTTCCATATAAGTAATTATGATTAATTTAAATTGAAAGTTAATATTTGATTCAGATATTGAAAATTTTAAAGTGTATTTAGAACAATTAGGGTATGTGAATCCACTTTGTCAACTCTAAATTTCATGAAATATAAATATAGATATTTCTCATGAATACTTAGCAACTGAATTGAGGTGTATTCTAACTGTAAAGTACATACCAGACTTCAAAGACTTATTATGAAAAAGGAAGGTAAATTACCTCCTTAATAATTTTATATAGAATACATTTAAAATACTATTTTATATTTTGAGTAAAAAAAATAATATTATAATTAAACTAGAGGCCTGGTGCATGAATTTGTGCACCAGTGTGGTCCCTCAGCCTGGCCTGCAAGATCAGGCCAAAACCGGCTCTCTGACATCCCCTGAGGAGTCCCAGATTGCAAGAGGACACAGGCCAGGCCAAGGAACCCCACTGATTCATGATTAGGGTTAGGGAGGGAATTCAGGAGGGCTCCAGAGCATGTCCAGCTCCATCTCACCCAGTCCCAATAGGGCCAGATGGCTAGGGAGGGATATGGGAGGTTGGCATGTCAGGCCCGTCTCCCTCAGTTCTGATCGGCTGGACCCCAGCAGCAAGCTAACATACTGGTTGGAGCATCTGCCCCTGGTGGTCAGTACATATCATAGCAATTGGTTGACCGGTCAACTGTCTGCCCTCTGGTGGCACGTCATAGTGAGCAGTTAAACAGCCTTAGCATATCATTAGCATATTATGCTTTGATTGGTTGAATGGTTGACTGGACACTTAGCATATTAGGCTTTTATTATATAGGATTATCCTGTTTCCCGCCCAGCTGGTGTAGCTCAGTGGTTGAGTGTTGACCTATGAGGTTAAGGTTTGATGACAGTCAGGGCACTGGGTCATGGGCTCAATCCCCAGTAGGGGACATGCAGTAGGCAGCTGATAGATGATTCTCATCATTGATGTTTCTAACTCTATTTCCCTCTCCCTTCCTTTCTGAAATCAATAAAAAATAGTTAAAAAAATAAATTATCCTGTTTCCTTTTACTTGAAAAAATGTGGCTACTAGAAAATTGAAAATGACTTTTATGACTCACATTGGATTTCTTCTTTACAGTGTTTCTCTAGAAGAGCACTAGTGTCATCTAATCCTATTTAACACAAGTGTATTTGGAGTAAAATCCCCAGTTGAAACTTCACCTCCTTGTATTTTTATTTATTTGCTTTTCAATATATTTTTATTCATTTTTTTTACAGAGAGGAAGGGAGAGGTATGGAGAGTTAGGAACATTGATGAGAGAGAAACATTGATGAGCTGCCTCCTGCACATACCCTACCAGGAGTGTGCCTACAACCAAGGTATATGCCCTTGACTGGAATCGAACTTGGGACCCTTCAGTCTGCAGGCCGATGCTCTATCCACTGAGCCAAACCAATTAGGGCATCATCTCCTTTTATTTTAACTCACAAGAATACCATCACCTTTCCAACTGCTCAAGGCTGATTTTAAGCAAAATGGCATTTTCTCACAGCCATTTCTCTAATGCATCCTCTCTCCTTCAGTCCATGATTATGCTCACTTATAAGTCCAGTGCACTCAAGTCATGCTCCCTCAGGCTTTACTTGACTGACAAAGTCATCCAGTATAGTAATTTACACTAAAATGATGTAGTTCGATGTGCTTCTCCTTTCAGGGTTATTTGCATTTTAAAATTTATTGCTTGCAGAGAGCAACAGTTAACTTAAAGGGATAAATTTAAGGATAATGTGATCTCTAAAGTTGAGATATATTTCATCAAGGAGATATTCCTGATCCAATTTCCTAGTTATAAACAAAACAAAGGCCCAGGTCTTCCTCATGATTCTCTTCCTATTTCTACATTTCCCCCATGCCTAAGTAGCCACTGATTGACAAAGATCCTTTGTTTTAGATAAATTTATCTGTTTCATACTGACAAGTAGGATATTTATGGCCAATCATTGGCAAAATGTGAAACAAATTAATGTGGTTTTAATTTCTTTGTTATAGAAATGATAATGATGAGAAGTTTCCCTTTCATAAGACTGCCACGTCCTCTAGAGTTGGCTGCATGGAGCTAAAAATACCAACAAAATGTTCAGGCAATTATTTTTACTTTATTTTATTATGAGCCAATTTCCAAAAAATACTTCTAATCTCAGTAGACTACAACCTGTTAGCAGAAAGAATTCAGAGGGAGGTCATAGTGCATCCTTTACCTTTTCCAATGGAATTTATGGCTGGAAGAACTGGACAACCAGGGGTCCTCAAACTTTTTAAACAGGGGGCCAGTTCACTGTCCCTCAGACTGTTGGAGGGCCGGACTATAGTTTAAAAAATTATGAACAAATTCCTATGCACACTGCACATATCTTATTTTGAAGTTAAAAACCAAGGCAGCAAAAACACCTGGTGGGCTGGATAAATGTCCTCGTTGGGCTGCATGTGGCCCGCGGGCTGTAGTTTGAGGACCCCTGCATGGCATATAACCTACAGCATGGACTCTATCTCCATATTTTATTAGGGAATACACAGTATGTGATCCTAGATATGGTAAAATGGATATTTTTTCTCCCAATGTAAGGATGAATGTGTAATCTGACTACACTTGTGAATCGCTCTTATTTATTTATTTATTTATTTATTTATTTATTTATTTATTTAATCTTTATTGTTCAGATTATTTTAGTTGTTCCTCTTTTTCCCCCCATAGTTTCCCTCCTCCCAGGTCCCACCTCACCCTCCGTCCTCACCCCCCCGCTGTCCTCATCTGCATGTGTATGACCATTGTCCAGTCTCTTCCCGGACCCCCGACACCCTTTACCCCCCAAAATTGTCAGTCCACTCCCTTTGGATGGGATACTGATATTTTGTATTTTTCTCTGAGAGTTGACAGAGAAGGGAAGAATTTAATTTTATTTTCTTTGGGCTGAAATAGAAGATCCCCTTTGAACTGGAAAGGGAGGGACAGTCTTAGGAATTTGTAGTTATATTGTACCTATCAAGAGAGAAAAAATGTGATTTTGGCATACTAGAGTAGTGTTTATATTACTACTCCATTGCCAATGGAAACCTTGAGACAGAATAAGGTTAAGCAGTTTCCCAGTGTTCCACAGTAAATTGGCAGTTGAAATGGGACTAGAATCTAGGTCTCCAAACCTTGGGGACTTCTCCATTAGCTCAGATCATGTACGGCTCAGCAGTTTCTTTCACAAGATCCTCCTGACATGACACATGCCATCAGTCTTATTTTATAACAGATGTTTTGAGTGTGGAGCAGATGGTCTCTTCCATTCCATTCATCCTCTCAGTCCTTGACTCCAGAGAGTCTGATCATGTCAGATATGGCACTCACAGACCTCTTTTCCCAGAGGTCCACCTCCCCTTCTGCTCATCCTTTTTCCTGCGCATCTTTCCCTGCTCAATAAAACATTGTTCTTACTGTTCCCTTTTCTTATGAGGCAATGTACTTTCCCCCAAAGCATTTTCTTCACTTGTGTTCTTGTTGTCCTGACTCTTCTAAAATTTTCATAGTAAGTTGCAAGATCACTGGGCTCCACATCCAATTATGTTTTTTTTTATGTTATAATATGTGTACTAGTTAATAATGGAGGCTTTTGTAATCAAAGAAAACACGATAATTTCAAGAGAAACATCAAAAGTGCTTTATTCAAAGTAATGTCCATCGCTAGCTACATATTTCCCCCCATCTTTCAGGTAATTTATGGATACCGCCTCAATAGAACTTTTCTTGTTTTAAGGCAAACCATTTAGAGTCCCAATTTTTCACTTCTTTGTATGTTTTGAAGTGTTGCTCAGAAAGTTCGGGTGCCATCAATTGGAGCAAGTGGTATTCTGAAGGAGCAAGGTCTGGTGAATACAGTGGGTAGGTTAATACTTCCCAGGCAAAGATCTTCTTTTATATGTTTTTGTCTATTGATTAAGCTATTACATATGTGTCCTTACCCCCCCCATGCCCGCCCCCCGCACCACCACCCAGGCGAGATCTTTTAATGTGTCTTTAACTGGTTTTGAAGTGTGTGATGGTGTGTCATCATGAAGCAAAATTACTTTGCTGTGTCTTCTAGCACATTCTGTCACTTCACGATCAAAGCATGGTTCAAACTGATTATTTGTTGTTGGTAGCAATCAGTATTAATGGATTCACCTGGTTTTAGAAGCTCATAATCCACATCTTCCTGATCCCACCATACGAAGAGCATTGTCTTCTTCCTGAAGCAATTTGGTCTTGTAGTCGATGTTGATGGTTGACCTGGATCAACCCCTGATTTTGTGCATTTGGGATTCTCAAAATAAACCCACTTTTTATCGCCAGTCAAAACTCAATGCAAAAAAGACTTTCTTTTGTGCCCTTGAAGCAACATTTTACTGATGACTTTTCGGTTTTCCATTTGTCTGGTTCAGTTGATGTGACACTCATTTTCCTTCCTTTAAAATATTTCCCATTGCTTGTAAATGATTAGAAATTGTTTTCTGAGCAATGTTTAATCTCTTTGCAAGTTGCTTTTTGAGTTTGACATGCATCTTCATCCAATAATGCTTATAATTGTTGGTCTTCAAACTTTTTGGGTTGACCTAGACATTATTTATCTTTCACATCAAAATCATCACTTTTAAAGTGTTTAAACCAGCGTTCACAAGTATCTTGAGATGGAGCATGTTCACCATAAGCTTCCCGAAGTATACAATAAAATTTTCTTCAAAATAAAGTAATGAATTAAAACTTCCCGCAAATGCTCTTTTTTTTTGCCACAAAATTTGACATTTTTTAAAAAAATATATTTTATTGATTTTTCACAGAGAGGAAGGGAGAGGGATAGAGAGCCAGAAACATCAATGAGAGAGAAACATCAATCAGCTGCCTCCTGCACATTCCCCACTGGGGATGTGCCCGCAACCAAAGTACATGCCCTCCCTTGACCGGAATTGAACCTGGGACCCTTGAGTCCACAGGCCGACGCTCTATCCACTGAGCCACACTGGTCAGGGCAAAATTGGACATTTTTAAGCATAAAAATATCTATGATGTTAACACCTTCAGTAAATTTGACACATGACGTTTTGAATCTTGTTGTCAACACAACAAAATAGCATACATACCAAATTGCAGATATATATCAACATATATGTAACTCCATCTATTGAAAAAAATCTGCATTATTAACTGGTACACCTAGTTGATGACCCGCGACAACTTGCTTTCTACCTTTATGCCACATACATTTTGGACTAACATCAGTTCCCTGGAGGGTCCCATATATACTACTTGAGGAGCCCCTGTCCTAGAGTACATTGAAATTCAGAGAAAAAGAACAAAGCCTTGCCTAGAAGTTCCTGATGCTCCATTGGCTATTTCAGGCATCATTTACATATGGCTTATTCTCTGAAGTACCATATTTGTTCTTGAATTTTATTCTTTCTACATTCTTCTTCTTGAATATCTTAAAATGACTTGCTGACATTCCTTTTTTCTCCTTAGCTAACCAGTGACTTAAGTTTGTGTCTTGAGAGAACCCAGTGTTAGATGTATATGTGTGTGGCTGAACTTACACACACGTGTGCGTGTCCCTACATGCACATGTGTTCAAGTACCTCTACCCATTTCAGGGTATTGAGTTTAATTATAGAAACATTGACTCTGGAATCATAGATGCTTTTTTAAAAAATATATTTTATTGATTTTTATGGAGAGGAAGGGACAGGGATAGAGAGTCAAAAATGTCAATGAGGGAGAAACATCCATCAGCTGCCTCCTGCACACCCCCTACTGGAGATGTGCCTGCAACTAAAGTACATGCATGCCCTTGACCGGAATCGAACCTGGGACCTTTTAGTCCACAGGCCGACACTCTATCCACTGAGCCAAACCGGGCTGGAATCATAGATGCTTTTAATGCCAAATCTTGATACTTATAAGTGTATGTGTCTGAGAAGTTCATTTTACTTTTTGTTCCTATACAGACATTCAGGATATTTCTGCTGTTATAGGGAACCAATAGAAAACAAAAACAAGTTGTAATGGAGAATCGTGAAAGCCAAAGAGAGAAAAGATGATTCCTCACTGGTGAGCCATTGTCCCCAGGAATGAACTACTGCCCACTTTCCATTCCCTTGCTTCAAAGTGGGCAATCTTGAGTGAAAAATCTGGAAAATCCTGTAAGGAAAACTAGTCAGCCTTTCTTTCAAAGCTGTACAGTATCTCATTTACATTGTAATGAAAAAAATAGATGGAAATGATGACCATTTGCTTCTGACCATAGCCAGAGTCATTCTGTTTTTTTTAAAATTGTACTATGGTGTTACAAACAACCTTATAATTAATTCTCATGTATTTTCCTGTGTTGGGGTGAGTGTATATAATAAGAATGTGGATGTTAGATTATAAATGAAAACATTCTCATTTTTCTCATGAATCATCACCCTTTTGTGTCCCTTTGTCTTAACATACTGAAATACTTTATCTGCAGCCAGTAATGGGCCATGTTTCTACTTTCTTCTGTCGTAACTTGGGATTCAGGTGACTTTCACTCCGTGCTTATCTTTGTTTGAGAAAGTGCAGAATGCAGATGGAGAGCACTGATTCTCCTTGGATATAACCTTGAAGTTGGACCCTAGAGGGTTATAGGAATTTTCCAATTATTTATTCCAGTCTTAACATGTTTTATGATCTCCCTGGGCTCTTTTGTGCTCTTACTAACTCTGGTTAGGAGATTGGATTAAGTGACCTCTCATTAAATGAATACAATTTTCCTTGGTTTCTTAATTTGGCCACTAGCCAATATCTGTCCCTTTCTACCTTTGTATCTGAAGTGTGTCACCTTTGGGTCTGAAGTGAATTCTGGGATAATTTTAACTAAGAAAGGTTTGTTTAAAATTATCAAAAGGATTAATAATTTTTAAAGATTTTGTATTATTTGGTCACTTCTTCATCCTCTTTTCAAAATCTTTTAAAAAAATTCTGATATAATGACAGAGACACCTTGTTGGAATGTCAGCTCTCCTGAATGTACAGTTACCTTGAAATATACTGATTTTTATCTGATCCCAGAACTAATCATTGAATTCAACCCCTTCTTTTAAGGCCTCTCCCTAAATTTTGCATGATAGATGATTGTTCACTAAGGGTGGAAAATTCTATAATAACATTTGATGGCCTAGTCCAATGTCTGGACAGTTATAGAATGGAGACTCCTAAGGTCTTGCTATGTCACATTAGAGATTAAACGAGGTTTTTATTCTTCATTTATTTGAGTTAACAAAGCACCAATCAGTATTCTGACAGAGCCTCAAATGTGAAGGTTGTGATGTCTATCACCAGAGTTCATTCAGCTGCACTAGCTGCCTAAGAGGCTATTCCCTTCCTTCTTCACTGTTGTGGGGTCAGCCAAAATGAACAACCTTCCTAGTTACTTACAATGTAGTGGTAATTGGTAGTGACACCATGCATCAGCCTGTGAGCTTGAGTTCAAAAAGTCTTACTATCCCACATTATAAAATGCAAAGAGTTTGACTTCTAATAAGCACCAGAAGGGCTACATAATGATGCCATCCTGCTAATGTTGACTCTTATATAATGTGTTTTGTGTATAGTTTTCTAATGATGCTCCGGGAACTTTCTACTCCATTAAGTCATTTGGCATCTTCAAATGTATTTACTGACTTAGGACATGCTTCAGTGTCCTCAGAAAGAAGGCTTAGAATTGGTTTCCATATACTAGGCTTGGTGGGCAATTTAATATACAATAAATTATTCATTAATTAATTTCTGGAACTTTTATTTTTTTATTTTTTATTTTATTTTATTTATTTATTTATTTATTTATTTTTCATTGCTTAAAGTATTACAACAAGTGATAGATAAGTATTACAACAGATGATAGATAGATCTCCATTTTTTCCCCTTGCCCTCCCCCCCCCCTCCCTAACCCCCAGTTTCCCATGTCCACTGATTATTCTCCTATGCTGTAAAAAAGAAGGAATTCTTACCATTTGCATCAGCATGGATGGAAATGGAGAGCATTATGCTAAGTGAAATAAGCCAATCAATGAAAGAAAAATACCACATGACCTCACTTATTTATGGATAATAAAGACCATTACAAAATGATAAACATAAACAAATACAGAGACAGAGCAGCCTTGAACAGACTATCATCCT
>PVJC01044377.1:0-14129 GCA_004026665.1 Murina feae
GGAGGGCAAGAGTCTGAGAGATCAACATAGAGGGGGTGCCTGCTCCAAGCCTTGACGGTGTGCCTGGGGGCAGGTCCCCAGCAGGTAGACACACACAGGAGGACTGCTCCGAGCCTCAGATGCAGCTGGGGGCAGGTCCCCAGTGGCCACACACACACACACACACACACACACACAAAAGGCGCCTGGCAGACTGGGGACATCATAGGACATCCACTGAGGGGTCCCAGACTGTGAGAGGGCACAGGCCGGGCTGAGGGACTCCCTCCACCCCGAGTGCACAAATTTTTGTGCACCGGGACCCTAGTTCAGTTATAAAATCTGAATGTGTCTGCATAAATCTAGCTATAACCAAAATCATGGTCCAACCATCACAAGTAGGTCACATGGTCAGTGTTTCTCAGGATCTAATGACCACAGACAACCAAATCCTCTATACTGAGAGCAACATAACTCAATTCAGAGACAGTTGTGCACAGGAAATAAAGGTTGGATGATATCATCTGACCTTCTGAATCTCTGCTTTTTTAACTATGAGTTGACAGTATGGGGAAAAAAAAGAAGTCATATCTGCTTCTAACGATCAGCTCTAATTTGATTGTGAGAGTGTTAGGGACAATTTTTGGTCATAATTTGGAGAGTTAAATGAAATGGAAGTCTGGTTTTGCCCCCAAATTTGAAGGTTATGCATATTAGTCCAGGACATTGGTAGAATTCACATAGAACAGAATTTCCAGAGCAAACCCACTAAAAAGCATCAATATCCCCAGTCTCTCTGGCCAATATACAGAGAAACATGTAGATGTTACCTGAAAATATACACAGTGATACCATGAAAGGGTCAGGAATGGGAAGGGAGTATAATGAATGATTTCTGTAAATCAGATGCACCACTAACCTGTCTTCTCTCTGAATGGGAACTTAGGATCCCTGGTTGGCCTAACATGATATACATCTACAGAGTGCCTGCCTATTGGATAGCAGGTCTTACTGTTGGTTTTTAATGACACTTTACATAGTTTTGCATGTCTCTGTTACATGGGGTTGCATGTCAATGAAAATAAAGGATGAACAGGTACAGGAAGAAAGAAGGGCTCGTTAGGAGTAGCACTTACACTCAGCATCAGTTAGAAGCCCAGCAGGAGACAGAAGTACACACACATGTGGATAATACAGGAGGGACTATCTGGGGAAAATAATGAGATAGATTATTGTAACTGTGTCCTCAATTTAGAAATGAATGAGGATTGATATAGATTATGTCAAAGGAAGATTTACTTATATAAGTATTATCTTACTATTAAATATTATCATCATTGTGATTATCTAAATAATTAGGGGCCCAGTGCACAAATTTGGGCACCTTGAAAGGAACTGTGGGCTGCAAGGCTGCAGTGGGCACAGGGGCAAGTCTCAGCCCATCCTCCGTGTCCCCACCTTGGCCCTCCTGCCACGGCCCCTAGTCCCTTCTCTGAGCGGAGTGACTGGGGCCAACTCTAGCAGTGAGTGCAAGTGGGGCAGCGCCATCAGAGGGTATGAGTGGCAGCTGCTGCCCTGATTGTCCCTCAGGAGCAGGGGGAGGTGGAGAAGTCCTGAGGGGAAATCAGGGCCAGCCACCTGCTGCTTGCACCCACTGACAGCACCAACAGATGGGGACCAATGTTGGGCGCCAGAGCAGGTATGAGCGCCAGGAGGGACTGCAGGACACACAGGGAGCAAAGAATTTTCAGTAACCATCAGAGGCTCACCCTAATGATAGCAACCAGCAACCTGCCCTGGTCTGGTGCCCCAACTCATCTGCTCCACCATCCTGTTGTGGCCAATACCCACGATATTTTATGCAAAGCCCCCTAGTGGTCAGCGTACATCATAGCAACCAGTTGTTGGGTTCTGGTTGTGCCAACATTCGGTCTATTTGCATATTAGCCTTTTATTATATAGGATAGAGTAAGAGATGATGATTAAGTTAAGTGATTTGTTACTTACCCTTTAAAGTCATCCATTTCCAAATTTCTTATTTAAGTGTTGATTGTGTATAGTTACATTGTGCATTAACTTAGGCTTAGATTCAACTACAAAGAACAGAAGACTCAACTAAAGAAAACTTGAATGAGATAGAGGTTTACTATATTTTTCTTTCCCATAGAAGTCCCAAAACAGGCAATCCAAGGCTGGTATGGAGGCCCCATAGGCATCAGTAATCTGACTGTCTTCTGTGTTTGTTTCATAGCAAAAGGCTTCCATCATCAAAGCTGCCTTACTGCCAAAGATAGCTGCAGGAACTCCAACCATCATGTGCAGTCTAGCCAGGAAGGAAAAGGATGGAGAAAATGGCAAATGGATGTATTATCCTACTGAGTCAACCTTGTTTTAAACAGTTTTTCCAGAAGCCAACTTAATGGCTTTCAATTACATCCCATTAACCACCTCAAGTAATAAGGGAATTTGGAAATTGTGGGAACAGCAAAACACATTACCATCAAGGAAAGGGGAGAATAAATATTTGGTAGGCAACTAATAGTCTCTGACACAATTGCCTATCAGAAACATGCTACCACTGAGTACGTAGTGTTTCCACTAGACCATACATTCTCTGGGAGCAGGACCTCATCTATTTTGTTCACTACAGACCTCCATCCCACCCCCAGCACCCAAAACACTACATGAAATATAGAGTAAATAACTGGTCCAAAGTTACTCCAAGAGTAAGAGGCTGAGTCAAAATTAGAACCCTAGTATGCCCCTCCCACCGCCAATGCTCAAATGCCTCCTGAATTTTTCCATGCTTTGAGGCTGTACAAAGAGGTAAATGGTAGAGCTAGGAGACAGCTGGAGAGGTGTACTGGAGGCTAAATAGTGACAGTTCTGAATAGCTTTCCATCAGAGATTTTAAACACAGATTCTATGAGGAATAGTGAAGAGAGCAGGAAATGGAAGAAAGTCTGTAGAATGGTGCACAAATCCTGGTTAATGCTGATTAGCATTGTCAGTGGGGACAGAGGAACAGGGATGAATTTGAGAGACAGCTTTCTGGATCCACAAGACAAGGGCCATTGGCAGTAGGGAGGGGGAGGTAGCAGGGATTGCAGGCTTCTAACTCATGAGGCAGTGTAGATTAAGATGGCATTTATAGTAACTGATAGAAGACATGGTTTTTCAATGAAGGTTCAACGAATGTTTTTCCACAGACCATCAACAAAGGATAGCCAAGTAGTCCAGTAAAATAACCTAATTCAGCCAACAGAATAGAGGAATGAGCTTATTTTTAACCTCTTCTGTTTATCACATGCATAATCATCAGTCTTTTTGTTTCTCTTCTAGGATGAGCAACTAGAAGAATTCATGAGAACATTTCATGTGGGACCAAGCTTGCTGTTTTCCCAGTTCCCGCAGAGGGGGGTGCTTGCTGGCACCCACAACAGCTATTCTAGGCTGACAACCACCCTAGTATGCATCCTCTTTGAAAACAAAAGCCAATGTAATAATATTTCCAATGTGGCTTTGTGACATCTGAGAAGTTTCTACTCCTCTCTTCTGGTCATAATTATCAGGTATTTTTTCCTTGAGTGCAACAAAGCTGCAGAGAACCACTGCATAGAGGATAGAGCATCCTTTCACCCACTTAATCTGGAAGTCTCGCACAGTTAAAGATGGGCAAAGCATTTGGAAATATTAGAGGCCTGAATTGTTCCACTTTAGTTTGATGTTCTTGTGGCCAAAGCATTGGCACCGGTTCCTTGGAATTATCTGAATAACTCCACATTCACCAGACTTTATTTTGCTAACAATTATTTTGTGTGCATTTTCTTTCCAATTATTGCTTAATAGACATCTTCTAAGTTTCTTGAAATGGGAACAAATCTAATTTATGCAGTGGTACATAACATCAACAGCTGATTTCATCATGAAGCAGAAATGCAAATGGAAATGTTTAAAAGAAATTCCCATTGCCAATTAGTTTGTGAAAACAAAGAAAATGCAAAATTTTAAATATAAAGAGATACATAGTAAACTATGAAGGGATATTTTAGAACCAGAAATACGTAATTTAGTTTCTTCGTATATTACTACTTCCTCCCTTGCCTTCCTAAATCTTTTATTGTCTCTTTATTTTCCAAATTGAATTATAACCTGATGGATTAGTTTCATTAAAAAGTTTCAAAAATTTGAAAGAAATCCAATAATATTAGAAACTAGAGACCTGGTGCACAAAAATTTATGCACTCGTGGGTAGGGGGTCCCTCAGCCCAGCCTGTGCCCTCTCACAGTCTGGGACCCCTCAGGGGATGTCCACCTGCTGGTGTGCCTGGCCAGGGGCTGATGGCTGTTTGCAGGCTTGCCAAGCCCCCCAGTGGGGACCCTCACCCCATGGGGGTGTGGCCAGTCTGGGTGAGGGGCAGAGGGCTGTTCCAGGCTGCCCACAGCCCCTTCAGGGTTTGGGTCCCTACTGGGGTGACTGGCTGGAAGCAGGTATCTGGGATTTACTTAACTTCTATAATTGAAACTTTGTTGCCTTGGTCCCTTGCTTGAAGCCTGGGTTGCCCCTGGCAATCCAAGGTCCCAGGCCAGCAGGTATCTGGGGTTCATCTTCTATAATTGAAACTTTGTAGCCTTGAGTAGAGCTCAGGGCCCTGGCTTCCTCCATTGCCTAGGGCAACTCCAGCTCTGTGGCTGGAGGTAATTTACATAACTGCTCCTGATTGGTTGGTGGGCATGGTTTGTGGGTGTAACAGAGTGAGGGTTAATTTGCATATTACTCTTTTATTAGATTAGATGATAAAATATACTGACTCAAATAAAATAATAAAGACAAGTAGAAAAGGAAGCAAAATGCCCAGAATATCAATCTACTTACTTCTTAATGTCCTTAATTTGAGTGATTCATAACCAATTTCCAAAAGAGTATATGTATCTTCAATGAATTTATTACCAATTTGCTTTTGGCTTTTGTTTATTTTGTTTTGTTTTGTTTAGTTTTCTTAGAATTTTGGGGCCAAATTTTTAAATACAGCAATTCCTGTCTTCAGTCTTTGTAACTTAAGATAGCCATTATTTAGTCTTGTTTTCTATAAATAATCCTTAAGGCCTTGAGGATATAATTGTCCCCAGTTCATTAATGAGCAAAGTATTATTCTAAATATATTGCGATTTCTGGGCACGTTTTGTTTAAGCATTTCCAACGAAGCCTTTTGCATACTTCTCTCTGCCCACTCCCAATCCAATCCCCAGGACATGAGAATTCAGGCACAAATGGTCTTAGATGTCATTATTAATATTTGTCAGGTCATGCCATCCATGTATTTTAGAACTTGAAGGAAACCGATACGTTTGAAGACCCCCCTGGTATTCTGAGATCTATGGTCTGACTCTCTTTGATGTTTCTCTTGGTGTCATTGAATACTGAATCCTATTCATTGCCTAGACCATAGCATCTCATAAACTTTGCGAATGAATCATCCCTGGTCTATCCCATGTGACATTTCACTTCACCTTTTCAAAGGTAGACTTATGAGAGAGAAATAGACACCTATTTAGAAAATTTGGTCCAAATTTCCCAGAACATTTTTAAGCATTTCAAGGTCCAAATATGTCCACATACCCTTTCTCCATGAAATTCTAGAAGCATCCAAACTTTATTGCTATACTAACAAATCACCTCCAGCATTCATCCAGGGAAACAAATCTATGTTACCATGACTCCAGGCTGATGGAAAAATGACATTTACGTCAATATCACTCTAAAAACTTCTGCTCTCTTACCGCTTATTGATTTATTTTCAAAACAAAGAAGCCATAATCCACTCTGAGCTCCTACTGAAGTCATCGATATAGTTTTCAGCAAATACATCATTTACACTGAAAACCAACTTTGTCACAATAGTGCTATTCTAATTCAAACTACAAATCCTTCTCTAAAATAAAATCCTCTCTCTTGTTTCTCCAGGAAAATATTGCATTCTGGGCAGGTTTAAAAACCATTGTTTGCTGAGCATCTGCCAGATCTGTTCTTTCAAACCTCCCCAAATCCCAGCCCCTCCACAAAAGCTCCCATATATTGGCAGCAGTGAGGCCCAAGGCCATGGTTACCACTCCAAAGACCAGCACCATGCAGCCCATAATAATCCATTTAAAGGACAACTATCACTGTGCATGATTAATTATTTATCTTAACTTATTTTTGCTCTGTGATCATTCATCTTGATCCTATAGAGCACAGCATATAAAGGTGCTGTGCTTGTTTTACTTTCTTTACACTGGGTTCTGTGTACCCGCAAATGAATGTGGTTCTATCTCTGAAAGGACACTACCTGTTACTTTATGACGTTTCTCGCATGGAAAGGTATTTAATAAGCCCTGCATTTGCTTATTAGCTTACAAGTCCCTGGCCCTTATACTTCTCTAGTTAAACAAAGCACAATGAAAAAGGAAGGATGAGGGGGAAGAGATGGGATCTTATTTAATGGGAATGGATTGCTGCTCATATATTATTTCGATGACCAGAATGATCAAGTAACACAATCTATTACATACATGTACTTCTATCTATCTATTATCTATCTATCTATCTATCTATCTATCTATCTATCTATCTATCTATCTATCTATCTATCTATGTGAAGGAGTCTTGCTGGCCATGTCTAGTACCTGGCACAGACCCCAGGTTCTGCAGTCTAACTGCATGACTCAGATCTTCACTCTGCCACTTTCATGAGAATATTTTTCTCCTCTGACCTTGGTGTTCTGATAGGTGAAGCAGGCACCATCACCACAATAACATACCTTGTGGGGTTGTGGTTAGGATAAAATGAGAGAAGATGACACCTGGTGCAGGGGAGGTGGGAGGAAGGCGTGACCAGGCACCCCCTCCTTTTGCTTCCCCCTTTCAGGCTCTGACCCCAGAGTGTTTCTCGTCCCTGTTGATTCCCTGCTGCACTCTCAATCCGGGGACGAATGGCCAAGACTGAAGAGCAAAGAACTACCCGGTCATCCGTGCATTCACTCTACCTGCAGTCAGAGGCCATGCAGTGAGCTCATGTGATTCGGCAGGTCCCACTTAGTTCATCCACAGCTTAACACTGCTTTGTAAAATATGGGATTCTTCCTGAATGAGGTTCTACAAGGCTCCATGTTAGAGTCTTACCTATTTTTCTTTTCCTACCTCAAGGTCATTGACAATTACATTCACTCCCATGACTTTACAAACCATTTATAATTCCAGCTCCCATCATTAAAGGCCTGCTGTGGCCACTCATTCTACTTGTCACTTACCTTATATAAAACTGCAAGACGGCCCTGGCCGGTTTGGCTCAGTGGATAGAGCGTCGGCCTGCGGACCGAGAGGTCCCAGGTTCGATTCCAGTCAAAGGCATGTGCCTTGGTTGCAGGCACGTCCCCGGTGGGAGGAGTGCAGGAGGCTGCTGATCGATGTTTCTCTCTCATTGATGTTTCTCACTCTCTATCCCTCTCCCTTCCCCTCTGTTAAAAGAATCAATAAAAAAAAAAACAAAACTGCAAGACAGACACTCTTTTTTCTTCTTTATAACTTATGGGGGAACTGAGATTCAGGAATGTAAGCAATTGCCCATGACCACACAGCTGGGAATGGGCCACACTGCTACTCCAAGTTGGGTCTGAGTCCAAAGACTGCACTTTTTTCACTCTGCCAGAAAAGGCAAACAGATTTCCACTCGTGTCAAATATGATGCATACTCTTCCACTTTTACTTAACAGTCTCTGCTATGCAAAGTATTCTTTAGTTGAGGAGTGCTGTTGAGTTTGTGCTTTTGCTTGGTTTTGGGTGTTCCCCTCTTCTTTAATCATCTCAGTTGAATCCACATAAATCTTGAGATCAGGAACAATAGCTATTCTCTGCTGTTTTTTGTAAACAGACTCAATGTCACTCTTTCCTGCTACAAAACCCGATCATCTAGGTGTTGGGTGAGGGAATAATGTATCTTGGAAGTCTAGGTTTGAAAACAGGAATTTCAGTCTGATGTGCAACTCCCTCCCGACAGACTCAGAACTTGGCCCTGGTCCCTGGATTTCTTGGTGCTTATTTTTTCTTAGAAAAAAATGTCTGGTGCCTGGTTTATAAAGCCCAGTCATCATTAATGCACCAATGAACACAAAATCTTTTAAATACCTGATGTAGAGGCCCCATTTCATGTACAAAGCAACCTTCTTATTACATTAGTACTTGAGTGGCTTGTTTTGGATAATCTAGAATTCAATTATTATGTTTTTTAATAGGTAGATGGTACTACCGAGGCTTTCAGAAAATGGGAATTCACATGCAGCTGACTTAAGTGATGACAAGACTCATTTTTTTCTCATACAGCATGGTTCCTTCAAGGAGAAAAATTCTTCTCCTTGGTTGTTCTAAATCAGGGAGGTTTGTAACAATGTCAAAAGCTTGATTTCCTAGAAGATAACTAGCCTCTCTAGATTACACCACCATGTCATATTTTCCTGTTTCCAGTGATTCCCCTGGATGAGTTTGAGTGACTTTTGAAGTCTTGAACAAAATATGGTAATTTTCCAAAAGGATTCTCACTTTTACTTTATCTTATATGAGAGACTAGAGCCTTAACATTGATCCACATGGGCATCCAAGCACATTGCCATTAGCCTGCAGATTCACCCGTTCAGAGGCCCCTTGGTTCCGTCAATGCGCACTGGAGACAGAGACTCTGATTTAGGACACAATGAGCTCATTCTCCTGGACTGAGGGAAACTAGGCTTGCCAATTCTGGTCCTAATCTCACTCATACATGGTTATGATTATTCAGCACAATTATGAAAGCTTGATCTACTTTAGAATTCAAATGTCAGCTCTGTAATGCTATTAAGAAAATAATAAATAATTTCACAGTCATCCTTCCTAAAAAAAGCTAGTGAGACCATCCATCATCTGTAATGCAAAGAATAGCAAACATTTTGTGGTACTATGTACAGGCTTTTTGCAAGTGCTTCATACACAGTATTTCATTCAGTCCCTACAGCAAGTCCTTGAGTCAATATTCTTTCTTATCCCATTTTTTTGGACTAAAAAAACTGAAACAGGAAGGTATGCCACAGGTAACCACAGACAGAAGAGTAGTTCAAACAGATCTGTATGACTCTGGAGCCCATGCTTTTAGCACATGATAGGTTAGGTTGCTTTTAGAATAAAATAGTCACATTGTGACAACTGATATCAATTGAGTACTAGCTATACGCCAGATAAGTTAGATACACGTAATAATTTACCTTATCAGCTAACTTTTATTATCACCATTTTGCAGATGAGGAAATTGAGGGTGAAATAAATTAAATAACTTGCCCAGTCTTACAATTAGGAAGTGGAAGAACCAGGTTTATACGGCCTACTCTGACTCGTCAGTAACCATCTCCCAGTCATCTATGCACTTATGACTGTCAAGAATAACAGTCATCCTGGCCAGTATGTCTCAGTGGTTGAGCATTGATGCTGGAGACTGATTGTTTTCACCAACCTTGGTTGCTCTGAAAGGGAGCTATGCACCCATTAAGTTGAAACATTGTTAGTTAAAGCAAACCCCTACCTGTTACTTACATGTAAATTCTTGTTGCCTGTTTATTGTCTGAATTTCCTGCCTAAGGATATGATTGTTTTCTCAGAGATTCAATAAAAGGCTGGTGAGACCCAGGTCTACCCTGCTAGAGGAAGGCTCCACGCCTGGCCTCCCAGTTTCCAAATTGATTCTCTTCTAATCTCTCTCTCTTCATTTTGTGTGTGGCCTCCTTCAGAACTCGAACCCTGAACAGGAACCCTGAATCGCGCTGGACGTGTAAGGGGCTCCCACACAATGACCCAAGAACCAGGAGGCCATGGTTCAATTCCTAGTCAGGGAACATAGGGGGTTGTGGGCTCAATCCCCAGTAAGGGACGTGCTGGAGGCAGCCAATCAATGATTCTCTCTCATCACTGATGTTTCTATCTCTCTCTCCCTCTCCCTTCCTCTCTCTGAAATCAATAAAAACATTTTTTAAAAGGGAAAAAAAGAATCCCAGAATCAGAGATTCTGTGGTTGTGGTATGGAGACAAGTCAAATGGTTAGTGATGTCCAGCCAATCTCTCCTGAGCACACAGTAGGAGCAGGGCTCTGACCTGGGCAGTGGGGGCTCTAAGTGGCTAAGATCAGACATGGGGGAAGAGCCAGGCTGACTGCACCAAAGCTGCAGAGCAAGGACCTGAGAAACAGCAAAGGGTCAAATGCAGGGTCAGATTGTGGGGACACACCCAAGGAATCGTGGGGACAATGGGCAGACCGAAAGGGGCTGGGCAGAAAGGAGCAACTGGATCCAAGGCAAAAGAGCTTCAATTAGGCAGCAAGACAGAATAGGGAGTTTGGGAAGACAACCACAGGACATTCAAGACCCTGAGGCTTGGGGGATCAGGAGCAAAATCCACTCATGATTTAGAACGAGGTGGTCAGAAAGCCAGCGGAATGAGGGGGAAGGCCGAGCCTCTGCCACTGACCTCTTCAGACTGCTGATAAACTGCTAACCCACCCGACTAAACAAAAATCACCATCATCACAAACTTAATTGGTAATCTCTTCCCTGTAGAGATAGATAAAGAAATCTATCACCCTCTCTCACGAAGCTGGCTAGCATTCCCATCTGCCATTTACCCAATTTTCTTTGCCTGGAACAGCCATCCACTGAATTCATTAAAGGTTTTTGTTTGTGAGAGTGTCTTGACTCTGGTTAGTGTCTTCAATAAAACATGTCTCACTTTGTTCTCTCTCAGTCGGTCTCCCTGGACACCCCACATAATCATCCTTTTGTAAACAAAGCAGGCTTTGAAGACACTAGAAGGCCTGCAAAGCTGAGATGAGAACGAGCTACAGGCTCCCTGGTGGAAACCAGAGACTGGAAATCTTTCATAACCTTCATCATTTTTCATGATTATGAAAGTGTTGAGTGTTCATTGTAGAAAATACACCAAAGCATCATGAAAAAACTATTATTCAACAGAGATAAGCAAGCATAACATCTGGTTTAGAGCATATATGTATGTACACACACCTACACACACACACAGTTATACATATATATATACTTATATATTTAATTTTAGCATTAAATTATATGCAGTTTTATTTCCTGTTTTTTCTTTCACTTGACACAGATCAAGTGTCTTCCCATGTTGAATCAATATTCACTGTAAGCATTGTTAGTGACCACATGTTAGCCCATTCCATTAAACATCTGGTATTTGCATTCAAGGGTTTTTTTCTTGCCTTTCTATATGAGGCTGCTGAGTTGGCTCTGTGGTTATGTATTCAGACCCTACTTATCCATTTCCTCTCTATGCTTTCTGACGTGTGAGACACAGGTTCTTGTTCATTTCCTCTCTATGCTTTCTGATGTGTGAGACCCAGAAGGCCCTGCTACCTAAGTACTGGAAAATAGAAATTCTGGGTTTTGTCTTGAGTTCTGCCACCAATTCCCTAAGCAGCTGTGGCCAATCCCTCTTCTCTGTGCATTATATTCCACAGAGGTTGTGTTGTGCTGTCTAATTTAAACATACAGAGTTTAGTAAATGAGCATATTCCACCTGGCCAGCCATGGCACTGAATACAGAAGCTGGTGTTTCCTATAGAGCAAAGGTCAGGATGACACGTGCAGCACTGTGCTAAGCACAACACACACATGACTTCATCTGATCCACCCAGCGTCCCAGCGAGGTGATAACTATTTTCATTCACATGCGGTGGAAGAGGAAACTGAGGCTCAGGGAGTGTAAGCAACAAGGTGGGGTTCGAGCCCAGCCAGAGCTTACAGCCCAGGGCGAGGACTGTGGTTGGAAGGTAAAGCCCTCTTCCCAAGGACTCAGCTCTGTGGCCATGTCCTGGGAGAGAGCACTTCACCAGCCACTTTGAAAAGATAACACATCTGGACATTTTAGAAGTCAATGGAAGATTGTAGATGAGGCCAAATTTCTTAAATGTTCAAATCAAGTAGAAAGTACTGAAAACAGATGTGTGACAAGGGAAAGAAAAGCAGCTTAGACACAACTCTGGAAAACTGAACTGACTCTAGGATCCAATTTGAAAAAGAGCCCCTGAGTATTATGCTAAGTGAAATAAGCCAGTCAGAGAAAGACAAGTGCCATATGATTTCACTTACATGTGAAATCTAATGAACAAAATAAACTAACAAACAAAATAGAAACAGACTTGTAGATGCAGAGAGAGCAGACTGACAACTGTCAGAGGGGAGGGAGGTTGGGGAGCTGCATAAAAAAGGTGAAAGGATTAAGCAAAAAGAAAACACAAAAACCACCTCATAGACAGACACAGTGTGGTGATCACCAGAGGGAAAGGTGGGTGGGGGAAGGTAGAAGGGGGTAAAGGGGGTATAAATGGTGATGGAAGGAGACTTGACTTGGTGAACACACAATACAATTACAGATGATGTGTTGTAGAACTGTATACCTGAAACCTATATAATTTTATTAACCAAGGTCACCCCAATAAATTCAATTTAAAAATAAATTTAAAAACAAAAAAAACTAAATTAAAAAAAATTAAAAGAACCCCAGATCCTGACATATCTGAGGGCTGTGGTCTTCATTATCTTTCCTGAGTATTTTAATCATAAAAGCATGTAGCTCTTTAACATGTCTCCCATCCTACTCCTCCCCTGCACAGGGAAATGGTATTTTGAGTTTTTGTAACCAGCCCACAGACACAAGTCTATTTTTGTGAATCCAGACACACGCCTTCATATTCCCTCACCACCCCATCCTCCACTGTGTCAGTGCCTCCCTCCCACCCCCGCATGCACGAAGGCCCTCCGAGAGGCCTCGGAATAGAGAGGACCTTGCCACCCTGCCTCCCAGCCTCTCTGCCCCCACAGTGACTCACACACTGCACAGAGCCACTGGGACAAAAGAGAACTGATGCAGACAGAACAAGCTGGCTTCAACCTGAGCTTTCACAGCCACCACCACCGTTACAGCTAAGCTTCTGCTGGGCGTGGTACTATCTCTGTCCAGCAGCCAAGTGACACCCACATTATTCTAGAAGAAGAAAAAATGGGGATGAGATGGAGAGCTTTGACCTGCAGGGAACTAAAGCTGTGCGGTCCAATTCAGCAGCCACTGGCCCCGTGGGGCTAGTAGGCACTTGAAATGCAGGTAGCCCAAATTAAGATGCAGCTGCAAAATAAACACCAGATTTCAAAAATTTCATATGAAAATAAATGTAGGATATCTAAACTAATAAAAGCGAAATATTAAAATTAACCGTTTCTCTGAGACAGGGTAAGCCACGCCCACCAGCCAATCAGAGCGGCTGTATGCAAATTAGCCCAGCCAACATGGCGGCCGCCACTCCCGGACCTGAGTAAACAGCCCTTTCCGTTGCGGCAGGAGGGAAAGTGAAGCTGAGCCCTTCAGCTCAGCTCCGATTAAACTGCCTCTAGCGAAACACAGCTTTTTGAAACACTGTAACAATCATAGAATCCTCTGGAGCTGAAGGAAAGAGCAGCTCCGGCCTAACCAGTAAAAGTAACAATTGTTTCATTATAGACGCTGCGAGGTGAGGCAGAGGAGGCTTCGTTAGTAGTTAGAAGGCCGCCTTAAAGGAACAGTGTATCAATTACCCCAGGCCTTCAAGGAACAGTATCAATTATAGGAGAAAAAACTCCAGAACCTGTATCCAGCCGGCCTTGCTGGGACGTTGGGTCAATGGGAGCTGTGGGCAGCCTTAGAGCCCCTCACCCAGGCTGGTCAGGCACGCCAGCAGGCGGACATCCCCCGAGGGGTCCCAGACTGCGAGAGGGCACAGGCCGGGCTGAGGGACCTCCTGAGTGCACAGAGCGGCTGCAGGGCGGGACAGCGCAGGACCCAGGACCCGTGATGGGAAACAGGCGGCAGGGTTGGAGGGCACCGCGAAGTGGGTAAGAGGCGGCAAGGGGCCGGTGGCCTGCTTGGTGGCTGCCCAGGCCCTTTGCGGGGCATCGTGGAGCGGGAAAGCAAGGCTGCAGGGGCCGGGGTCCTGCTTGGCAGCTCCCCAGACCCCTTGGCGGCACCAGGAAGTGGGAAAGGAAGGCAGCAGGGGACGGGTGAGTGGGAAAGAGTTGGCGGCCTGCTTGGT
>PVJC01044378.1:0-14133 GCA_004026665.1 Murina feae
TTTTTAAAAAAAGAATAATATGACTCACTGTAGATTATGATCTCAAAATATCTAATCTAATAAAAGAGTAATATGCAAATTAGCCATCACTCCGAGACACCTAAGCCATGCCCACCAGCCAAGCCATGCCCACCAGCCAATCAGAGCGGCTGTATGCAAATTAACCCAGCCAAGATGGCAGCCAGCAGCCACAGAGCTAGAGTAAACAGGAGGCTTCCATTGCAACAGGAATAAATTGCCTGCCTAGGCTGGCCAGGGCTCTGCTAAAGGTAACAATGTTTTAATCATAAAAGCCACAGAGCTGAAGCAAACAGGAGGCTTCGTGCCTGCCTAGGCCTCAGCTCAAAGCAATAATATGTCAATTATAGAAGATAAATAACCCCCAGAAACCTGATTCCAGCCAGCCTGGCTGAGACCTTGGGTCAATGGGAGGTGTGGGCAGCCTGAAAATGGCCCTCAGCTCCTCACTCAAGCTGGCCAGGCACTCCAGTAGGTACCCACACCCTGAGTGGGCTGTGGGCAGCCTGAAAATGGCCTTCAGCCCCTCATCCAGGCTGGCCACACCCCAATGGGGTGAGGGTCCCCACTGGGGTCTTGGCCAGCCTGCAAACAGCCATCAGCCCCTCACCTAGGCTGGCCAGGCATGGCAGCAGGTGGACATCCTCTGAGGGGTCCCAGACTGCGAGAGGGCACAGGCTAGGCTGAGGGACCCCACTGAGTGCACAAATTTTTGTGCACCGGGCCCCTAGTTCTTACTATATTTTTGGTTTTAAAATGTACTTATTTTTATTTAATTTATTTCACTTAGCATAATGCCGTCCAGGTTCAGCCATGCTGTTGCAAAAGTTTTTCATAAGACTTAAAGCCACATTCCACAAAGAGCATTTGTTAGGTGAATTCCTTTTGTGTCTTACTGAAGAGTACATAAATGGAGTAAAGTAAATACTGCATTCTCTAATTCAAATTAAATTTCAAAACCAATATTCGGGGCAAATTTTTCCATTTAACTTATATTGACTTCTAAAACCAACAATTCAGAGTAACACTCTGGACTCAATTACTAGGTATTTTAGTATTTATTATACAAAGTAGAAAAAATAAGTCTAATGTATTTTTCTCTCAAAATTTTATGTTAATTTTCTTGGTTATTAACATCACATTAGAATTTGGACTATACTGTTAATTAAGGACTGTGCATCTATAGACTTCCTCAATATGTTTTTGAGAATCCTTCCATAATATCAGCAATGACAAAGAGGGAAAATCATGAGGGTTTATTAATTATTTTCCCAATTCTGGAATTTCCCTTAGCCTCTACTTTATTTCCTCTCATCCCTTTGTCAAAGAGGGACTTTAAATTGTTATATAATGATATTGAAACATGTGGAGCATGTGGTAGAAATTACCATTTTACTAAATTCATATTATATTTCCACCAATTTATTTTTACTCTTTATTCTTTTTTAAAAATTATTTCTATTGATTTCAGAGATGAAGGGAGGGGGGAGAGAGAGAGACAGAGAAACATCCATGATGAGAGAAAATCATTTATCAGCTGCCTCCTGCAAGTCTCCCACTGAGGATCAAGCCTGCACCCTGGGTATGTATCCTGGCCAGGAATTGAACCATGACCTCCTAGTTCATAGGTCAGCACTTACCCTCTAAGCCCAAATTACCAGGCTACTTTTCATTCTTTACTCTTTATTTTTGCATGTTTAGGTGAATGTAGCATAAGTTTAGTGCAATAGAAAAACATAAGGCAGAATCTGGAGTTCTGTCAATTTTAATAATCACAAGTTCTGCCCACTAAGGCTCTTAGACTCCTTGTATAAATGATGTAATCCAAATTCTGTCTAGTTTTAAGAAGCCCTGCATCTTGAGCTATGTATCAAGCTATGGCTGTAACATGAGATTGTGGGTTTTAAACAGTGAATCCATGGATAATACCATTATTATAATAAAAATTACAATAGTAATAATAACAGTTTATACTTTAACAGCTGTAGAATTAGCATTATTTAAGATTTATGGAGGTCAGAGATTCACAAAATTTTGGAATTAAAAACATTTAAAAATCATCTAATCTAGTTCTTTTAAAAATAAAGTTCATGTGTCTATGATAGGGTAAATTAAGTATAACTAAGGGTCGTGTAAAGTGATATGTATTGTACAATATCATCTGTAAATAGGTCTGTAGTAATTTAAGCATTACTTTTATATATTTCATGGCATTTCTTCCCTTATGCTGTATTTTGTGCATAAAATGCAGAGATCCCAGCTTTATAGACAGTTTTCTTGGTAAGTTTCAATAACTTTATAAGCTTTTAGGGTGTTTATGAAATAGCAGGCATTGGGAATGATGTTGAAAAGTGTTGTTGTGATGATCAAGAGATTAGTGGATTGCATTATAGAAGTATGAACAGACTGCCTTACACAGCTATAAGAAGACCAGTTGGTTGAATGTCATTTGTGAATGTAGAAACAACCTAAGATGCACTGCAAACACAGTGTCAGCCTAATTAGGCTTAAGTTTATGTCAGACCACACTCCAGGTTTACCCTTATTTGTACTATTATAGGAACATTTGAAAGATATGTAACCAGTACAGCTCCCTTATTGTATAGAAACTGAGGTCACAGAAATTAAATAATTTTCCCATAGTCACATAACTAAGGTCACAGTGAAGCTTTAAAAAAATATTACTTGTCTGTATTTCAGGCTATGCCTTTTTCCACTATACTACATTGATTCTTTTTATGCAATTTCTGGTAAGATTATTTTTGCCCTGAAAACTAATCTTGTAATCAAAGCCATGTCACAATATTATGGCTCTCTCTGCATGTAGGAAAAAAGTCACTCTGTCTTCTATAAATTGGCACTTTTTCTATAAATAGCAAAATGGAATTGTTTCAAAAACTTAATTTTCTATGTTTTGGGTTTTTTGGTTTGTATGTTTTTTGGATTTAGAAGCAATTTCAGTTATAGGCACTAATGTATGTTAGAACTTCAAAGTTTTTTATAAGCCCTCATTGTTAGGGTCCAAATTTTAGTGACACCAAAAAAAGTAATCTTTTTATCAGATAGACAACTTCTATGGTCATGATATCAGAGTGTCACAACACAATAAAAAATGCCTTTGCAGGGGGCAGCTGACCGGGTGCTTCTCTCTCATTGTGGATCTCTCTCTCTCTCTCTCTCTCTCTCTCTCTCTCTCTCCTCTCCCTTCCTCTCTGAAATCAATAAAGACATATTAAAAACACAGACACACAACAACAACACAAAGGTATTATTGCACCTCCATGTAGTAAAAAGTATACTTGTGCAATGTTTGGTACTTGTATTTCCTGTTATTAAGACAGGGAAGTTAAAACAGGGGATTTGGAGTGAGGCGGGGAGGAGATAAAAGGGAGGGATTGACCTTTGCCATTTCAAAATGGTGGCTGCCAAGTCACTGGAGCCAAAGTGGCAGCTGCCTAAAATCCCTACTTCTTCTTCTTTTTTTAATTGAATTCAAAGAAGAAGGGAGAGAGTGGGAGAGTTAGAAACATCCCTGATGAAAGAAGAAAAAAATACTTTAATAATGAACTAAATTATTTTGACACACAGATTAAAAAACAATTTAGGTATATACCTGCTATGAATATAATCTAGTATAATTCTAGTATAATCCTAGCTTTGTGACTGAGGCCTCCAAGTTTATGAAAAGACATCAAAGAATATTTGGATTCGGCAGGTTGTACTATTGCTCTGCCTCTTCTGAAAAAATATTTTTCCTTTGTAAATTCAAAATGTAGACAATGAACTTCTTTTCTAATGTCAGGGGCTATAGCTTCAGGTAACAGCAAGACAATTAGTAGCTACAGCTAGTTATGTGTGGTAGACTGAATATCACCACCCAAAAGTTGTCCACATCCTAATCTTTAAAGCCTGTAAAAATCTTACCTTACACAGACAATGGGACTTTGAATTTGTGATTAAGTTAAATATCATGCATTAAAAAGGGGGGCAATACCCTGGATTATACAGTTGCGCCCCGCAGTTCTTCTTAAAGAAAAGCAGAAGTGCCTGAGTCAGATAATGAGATGTGCCAATTGAAGTAGAGGGAGGTAAAGTGATTTGAAGATGGAAGCTCAGGAGAGAGAGAGAGAGAGAGAGAGAGAGAGAGAGAGAGAGAGAGATTGATTTGAAGATGCAATGCTGTAACACTGTTGGCTTTGAAGAAGGAAAAAGGGAGCCATGAATGAGCCAAGGAATGCAGATAACTTCTAGAACAGTGGTTCTCAACCTCTCAACCTTCCTAATGCTGTGACCCTTTAATACAGTTCCTCATGTTGTGACCCAACCATAAAAGTATTTTCGTTGCTACTTCATAACTGTAATGTTGCTACCGTTATGAATCGTAATGTAAATACCTGATATGCAGGATGGTCTTAGGCGATCCCTGTGAAAGGGTTGTTTGACCCTCATAAGGGTCGCGACCCACAGGTTGAGAACTGTTGTTCTAGAAGATAAAAAAGGCAATGAAAGGGATGTTTCCTTAGACCTTCAGAAGGAGCACAGCTCTGTGAACATCTTGATCCCTAGGCTTTCTTTTATCCACAATTGTAAGGTAATAAATATACATTGTTTTACACAACTTTGGAGCTAATGTGTTTGTTACAACAGCAACGTGGAGCTAATAAAATATGTCTACATTCACTATAGAAAATAAGAATATAAGAAAATGTTATTCAGGAAGAAAGGGAAACAAATTATTTTGTTTGAATTAATCCAGATATGTTTCATTAATATTTCAAAAATTGGGCATTTAAAGTTATTAGATTACTTGATATGTTAGTATTTCTTCAGCAGCCCTAAAAGCTGCAAGTAAATGACAGTTTGGGATACATTCAAACTGTAGTTTAAAAAACTACAAGTACACTGGAACCCTTCATTGATTGGAATTTGAGACTAAAGAGTAAAATATTACAGGATCAGACAGTGTTATAAGTGCTTTACATATGCTATGTTGCTCATTCTCCTGAGTAAGCCTATGAGATAGATATTATTATGAAACTGAAGTTCAATGGAGTTAAGCAATTTGTCTTGCATCACACTTTTACACTAGTAAATTGATTCTAAAATAGTCACACATTAACTGTTTTTGCATATGATTGTATATACTTGTATTTTACTTTTTTGATATAATTTGTACAGACTAAAATATCATAATCTTAAGAGAATATCATGATTAAATTATCTATGCAACCACAATACAGGTCAAGATGTGCAATAATTCCAAAACTTCAGTAGCTCTCCTGTGGCCCTTCACATGCAATATTTCCTTCAGAGATAACCACCACAGTGACTACTGACAGTGACGTAACAAATGCCTTTACCTGTTCTTAAAGCTCATGTACATAAAATAATGTAGCACATACTTTTTTGTCAGTTCTACTGCAAAAGAGTATTTTATATTAATCTATGTTGTTGCATGTATCACTAGTATTTTACTTTGTTGTTTTGAATATCCCAATATATGAGTGTACTACACTATTTACTCCTTCTATTGTTGAACATTTGGGATTTTTGCAACTGGGTGATATTAAGAATTAAGCTATCATGAATATTTTTGTATGAGTCTTTTAGGGGATATAAGCTTTCATTTTCCTTAGGTGTATATAACCTGGGAGGAAACTTTCTAGGTCATGATATGTGTATGTTAAGCTTTAGTTGATACTTCCAAATACTTTCCCAAAGTGGTTGTTTCAGGTTATACTCCCTCCAGAAATATATTAAATTATCAGTGGCAAAATTCATACTTTTAGAAGAAAGTTTGTATATATTTAATATGTACAGTATGATGATTTGATATACATATACATAGCAAAATTACTACTAGTTAAACTAATGAACACATTCTCAAAAGTTACTTGTTTTTTTGTGTATGATGAGAGCACCTGAAATACACTCTCTTAATTTTCAGGTGTTCATTACATCATTAACTGTAGTGATCATGGTGTACATCTTTAGACTTATCCCACATAACTGTAGCTTTGTACTCTGACCAACATCTTCCCATTTTCCCCACATCTCCACTCTTGACACCCACTGTTCTATTATCTGTTTCTATGTATTCAGTTGACTCCACACTTTTAATCATGAGGCTGAAGAAAGAGAGGCCAAATTATATAGGCTCAGGTAATGAAAATCAGAGAAGGAGTTTAAGCTTAGAACTTATATGATCAAATTTACATTTCAGGAAGATGACTTGAGCTGTAATGTGGATCACAAATTGTAAGAGGACAAAATGAGAGATATGTACTTCAGTTTGATTGCAATAATCTCAGTGAAATATGATGGCCTAGACCAGGGTACTCTAATGTAGTTGGAAAGACATTAATGGATTCAGCCTATTTTTGAAGTAGAACTAGTATAGCTCCATTATTTCTCACAAATAGATTTATAAGTAAAAGGAAAAATCATGTATGTCTATCAAATTTGAGGCTTAGTCAAATCCATGGACATTGGTTCTCTTTCCATTCATTGAGATTGGGCAAAAAGAAGAAAAAATAGATTTGCGGGAAATATAGAGTGCTGTTTGGGACACATAGAAGAACCTGTTGATTCCCTGTCCTATGTTCCTCAGTCCACTTGCTAGTTTACTTATTCATATTGATAAGTCCTATACACATGTCTAACTAGCTACAAGCACCCGTGTCTTCCAACTTCTCTACTGAGCTTCTATGTTCTGTCTACCCTCCAGTCAGCTTGGAAGTGCTGGAGAATTGACACTAGCAAGAGCAATTGATAAATAGCCACACTGCCAGTATCTCTTGGGGGAAGGATAAATGAGAGTTTTCCATAAATTATATGTGGGTAAAGCATAAGAGATTTTGTAGAAGAGTGGTTTAGATATAATTTTCAAGAGAATAAGTAGGAGGGCAAGGGGATTCTTGTAAAGTAAGCTGGAATTGCATTTCCAGATGCCTCTAGAAGGAGTTATAAGCAACTAATCAGGATAAGACAGCATTTATTCATGTCAAGATAATTGCATATAAGAGATTCCCAGTAATGGAAGTGGACTACATGGTTTTGAAGAACTAAAAGTCCACAGGAAAGTAACCATGCATTAAATGTCTGCCAGGCACAGAAAATACATGAAAAGAGATGATAACATTGTGAGTCAGGTAAGAACTTTGCTACTCATGATATCTCTGGTTTCTTCCCTCTCTAGGTTTGGGGGCAGAAGGTAAGAAAACAGTAACAGCCACTAAGTGAGAAGGACTATAAATACTATGCAAAGATAGAAGTAGCCATCATGAACATCTTCAGCCCTACTGCAAATGTTAAGCTTTCAGCAGATCCACCATTTTGTTATTAAATGGGACTGGGTATTTTAATTATTTTTAAAAGCTCTTCTATAATTGAAGAATGATCAAAAAAGTCATATTTCTGCCTTGAATTTTTCGGACCAACTGAATAAAATACAAAAGGACATGGGTCATAAAAATAAAATTACTTTATGATTATATTCCATCAGTCATGTTTGTTCAATATATCACTTAATATTTATATATAGTGTTGTTTATTCTTACAAAAAAGCACTATATAAAATGTTTTGCCACTTACTTTATCTTAAAAATAAAAAATGGACATCTCATTTCTCTTTTCATTTCAGTACATACAGCTTTACCTCATTTTTTTAGCTGTTATTACCTCATTGTATAGCTGCACTGTAATTAATTTCACTGATCTTTTAATGGTGGATATTAAAGTCATGTCTGATTCTTTATGACTACAAATGCTGCTGTAAACATATAAGATTCTCTCTCTTCCCCACCCCTCTCAAACACACACACACACACACACACACACACCACTACAAATGTGTGGAGAATATATACATATATATATATATATATATATATATATATATATATATATATATATATATATATCTTATGCATCTGTGCAGTAGAATAAATTTCTATAAGTGTAATTATTATGTAAAGTATCATGTGCATTTTACTTTTTTTACAGGTATTGCTATATTCCTGAAAGAAATGTTTTGCAAATCTACATTGTGAAGATTTTAACATACACCTACAAATTTTTTGCTACTCCTCCCTTCAAAATGAAAGAACCTAATTTTGTATCTTTTAGTGTGGACTATACTGAGTACCTCATTCTAATAAATAGAATGTGGCAAGGTGATGATGTTTGAATTCTGAGTCTATATAACAAAAAACATTGGGGGTTTCTCCTCCTTCTCTCATATCACTACTTCTGTGGAAAGTCAGCTGCTGCCATGTTATGAGAATGTTTAAGAACATCTATGGAGAGGTCCATGTTGTGAGAAAATGAGGCCTCTTGCCAATATTCAACAAGAAACTGAGATTTTCTGCTAAACAGCCATGTGAGTGACCCATCTGGGAAGTGGATCAGAAGCCCCAGACAATGCCTTCACTGCAACATCATGAATTGCTAACCCAGATTAACTGAGATAATAAATGTGTGTTGCTTTAATCTGCTAAAGTTTGAAGAAATGAGCTTTTTACAACAATAGATACATAACGTACACATTTACACCATCAGGGTATAAAAGGGGCTTTTTTTCCCCCTGATATCCTTGTGAATATCAATGTTTCTTTTGTTAATCGAGTTATGTCATAAGAAAAGTGGATCTAAATAAATGTGATTCCTACTCATCTTTCCAACCTCTCTCTGGGTCCCTAATGTTTGATCTTTGGACTAATTCACTACTTTTACTTCCTGGAGAATTTATTTAATATCATGGTTTGGAACTTAATTATATACTTATAAAATAAAAAAATGTATATGTCTATCCCCGACCTCAGCTATTCAACTGCCTACTCAATGCCTTTACTTGGATATATAATACATATCTCTAAAGTATTTTGACTAAGCCGAATTTTTTATTTCACCTTAAACTGATATACCTGTAGTTTCCCGATATCTTTATAGTAGCTAAGGCCAACATTTTTGCAATAATCTTTCGTTTCTCTCACACACTATATTTACTGTATTTGCAAATATTAGTTATACTTTCAAAAGATATTCAGAACCTACTTACTTTTCTCCACTTCCTCTACTAGTTTCATTGGCCAACTTACTACTACCTGAAATAGTCTAAATAGTCTACCTGCTTCCTTCCTTGTTCCCTTCAGTTTATACTCTGTATGATAAGTAAGGTGATTTTTCAAAATACATAACACAAACTATGTCTATTCTCTGCTGAGCATCCTCTAGTATCTTCCCATTACATGCAGAATAAATACCAGGGCTTTACAGTGACTTATAGATGCTTTCTCTAATTTTATCTTCCTCTGTGAGTCATATTCCTTACCTTGCCCAGCAACACTGGCCTTCGTTGTTACAGTAAACTGCCATACAAGGTTCTGCCACAGGACATTTTAAGGAACATGTTTGTCTCTTTCTTACAAATCTATAAAAATATACTTATATTTTAATGTTTTTTGACATCAAATTCTCTTTATTCAATATACAGCAAATGTGACTGATTTTGCATATTACATGGGAATTCCTCTTTTTGCAATTGGATTAAAATATATATTTCTATTTGACTGCAACTGAAAATTTTTATATAGAAAATATTAATGCAATGAAACAGTTCATATTTTCACTTGTAATTGATTCCAAAAAATTCACAACTTCAAAAATGCACAACTAACTAAGAAACTCTAATTTAATTGTAATTCCTGTAATTGTAAATCTTATGTTTGCAGAAGTTTAAAAATATTTTGAGTAGTTGTGCATAAAAGTATTTAATTTCTTCCATGAGAGGAAATGCTAACAATGTTTTAACAAAATAAAATTGCTTTCTATGAATACATTTTTGTATATCACAAATGGTTCCTGAATTAACTTTCAAATACAAAAACTCAATTAATTTGCATTTAAAATACAACAAAATAATAATAATAAACATAAATAGCATGTTAATTCAGGGGAAAAAAGAAAAATAATAAAATAATTTGTTTGAGAAAGTTAAGAGTCTTTACTTAACAAAGGGAATTTTATTTACTAAAATTTTACAGAAATGTGAATATGATAATGACATAATGATTAAATTCTATTGCATGAACTGAGTGATAAGAAAAGTATACTTGAATATTGGCAAGTTATTTGATTACCAGTCATTTAATGGCAAACTTATTTAATGAAATTAGTAGTTATTATTTATATTAATTTTAACAATGTGAAATTTAATTTATAATTCATATGAAGTAAAAAGTGGATCTTTTCCTCCAATATATTTTTTGATCCATAGTACAGGTAGTTTAAAACAAAATCAGAAGAGGTATGCCTAAGTAATAGCTGTATTTCTGCCTTCTTATCCTTATACACTATCTGGCAGACATGAAATGTTTAATAAATATTTGTTAAATTAGTTTATGAATTACACTGTCACTATCAATGGGATATATAAAATCTCACTGCAAACATTGCAAAATCACATCTGCACATTTCCTCTTTTAGTATAGCAACAATGAGTAAAGCCCTAGAATAACTATTATTTTTGAAAAATACTTTTTTGCATTAGGAGGAGTTGTATTTTAATTTTTATAAAGTTTTGAGACATATATTGAATTAGCGTTGATATGACATTGTTTTAATTTTATTGAATTTATTGTAGTGACATTGATTAATAAAATTATATACTAGTAGATTTCAGGTATAAATTTCTATAATATAAAATGGCCTTAAAATATTCATGATCTACCCATTCTAAATCTTAAAATGATATTAATTCCAAAATGGCAGTGGAATAAGTGGAAGCTACACTGACATTCTCCCAGGACCAAACTGGAATTACAATTAACATACACACACACACACACACACACACACACACACACACACACGTCATCCTGAAAACTAGCTGGAGAAAACCCTGATAACCAAGGATAGAAAGTGGAGACCACATAGAGACTGGTAAGAAGTGCGGTGGCACAAGACAGCTGTTCAGGATCCCACAAGGAGCAGTGGAAGTTCCAGAGGGATATTTCAATAGTGGGGGGTTCCCACTGAGAACTCTGGGGTCTAAACCCCAACCAGGATCCCCAGCCCAGAGCAACAGAACTGAGAAAGGTGCCACCATAAGATTTGGTTGTAAAAAGCAGAGGGAGAGATGGCTGGAAATGCAGGCACCCTATTAAAGTGCCAATGCACAAAATTTTTCATGTGCACCCACTCACCTTAGACTCTGGCAGAGGGAGGGCAGAGTGGACTAGAGCTGTGTGAGCAGAATTTAGGTTTGGGGGCTCTAGAATTAGAACTTGGTAGGTAGCTGAACAGGGTTCCTATGCAGAGTCATTCCATAATACTGCAGAGGACATCTTTCCCAGGCAGTCCTTTTATGTCAGGCAGTTTTTGCCTGGGAAAAAGCAATTGCCCTACCCTGTTGGGAAACATCTCGCCTCTCCCTATGGAGTCTAACCTTACTGTGGTTGATAGCACTTGAGGCTCATTAAGACTGAGAATAACAATCAGACTACAGGCAGACACAGATCTCTGGAGACTTTGAGTCTTTTCCTGATCTTCTTCTGGACCTGGGGTTGGGAAAAGCATACCTTGGTACACAATTTGGTCCTTTTCAAACACACACAGCCTCAGTAGAGGGAGCCACAAGCTATAGATTGCTGACAGTTCCAAACTGTCCTCAGGGCCAATTACAAATAGCATCTAATATTGTCTTGCAACAGAGACAGGGAGTTGTAGCAGATCAACCTTATATATATATAAACAAACACAAATAGGCAGCCAAAATGGAGAGAAAGAAAAAAAAATCCCCAAATAAAATAACAAGATAATTCTCTAAAAAAGAGCTAAATGAAATGTATCAGATTAATAATAATGATTAAAAGGATGCTCAACAACATGAGAATAGATATTGGAACTATGAAAATGACCAGTTGGGAATTAAGAATTTCATGGCACTGATAAAGAACACCTTCAAAAGAATATACAGTGGATTAGGGGAAACTGAAGATCAGATTAGGGAATTAGAAAGCAGGACAGAAAAAAAAATCACTCAAGCAGAGAACCAAAAAGAAAAAAAATAAAAACAGGAAAATAGCTTAAGGGAGCTGTGGGACAACATGAAACATAAAAATATTTGCATAATAGGTACTCCAGAAAGAGAAAAAAAAGCAAGCATGGGATAGAGAATGGGTTTGAAGAAATAATGGCAAAAAACTTCCCTAACGTGGTGAAGGAAAACGTCATACAAGTTCAGGAGGCTTAGATAGTCTCAAGCAAGAAGAACCCAAAGAGGCTTACAGACAGACAGAACATAATTAAAATGTCAAAAATCAAAGCCAAAGAGAGAATATTAAAGGCAGCTAGAGAAAAGCAATGTGCTATCTATACAGGAGCTCCCTTAAGACTGTTAGGTGATTTCTCATCGTAAACTCTACAGGCCAGAAGAGAATGGCATAAAGTATTCAAGATAATGAAAGGCAAGGATCTGAAACTAAGATTACTATATCCAGCAAGCTATCATTCAAAATATATGGTGAAATAAAGAGATTCCAAGACCAAAAAAAAAGAAGTAAAAAGCTAAAGGAGATTATCACCACCAAACCAGCACTGAAAGAAATGCTGAAGGGACTGCTGTAATAAGAATAGAGAGAGAAGGAAACATAGGCATAAAGCATTAAAATTACAATAAATAAATACCTAACAATAATAACCTTAAATATAGATGTATTAAAAGTTCCAATCACAAGACATAGGATACCTGAACGTATATTAAAATATGACCCAAATATTTGATGTCTACAAGAAACACACCTCAGAACAAAAGATTCACACAGGATGAGTGTGAAGGGATGGAGAAAACATTTTCCATGCAAATGGGAACAACAACAAAAATGACACAATGGCAAATGTGTAAAAGCAAGTCAGTGGAGAGTATGAATCACAATGACATGAAATTAGAAATCAACTACAGTAAAACAAACAAACAAACAAAAAACCCTCAAAAACATTTAAACAGGTGGAGGATAACTAACATGTCATTAAACATGAATGGATTACAAATGAGACCAATCTACAATAATAAAAGCAGAATATGCTAATTAGACTGGGCATTTTTCTGGATGAAGCTGGGACTGTGAGGAAAGCCCAGGTCCCAAGTGCCAGAGAAAAGCTGATGCTGGCAGCTGGGGGAAGGAAGGCCTACTCATGCACAAATTTTGTGCATCGGGCCTCTAGTAAATAAATAAAAAAACTTCCTGTTAACAATTGAAAATAAGCACACAACAACCAAAATCTATGGGACATAGTAAAAGCAGTCCTGAGAGTGATGTTCATCTCATTAATGGGTTACCAATGAGATAAATAAATAAATAACTACCTGTAAACAATTGAATATAAACACAGAACAACCCAAAATCTATGAATCTATGGGACATAGTAAAAGCAGTCCTGAAAGGAATGTTCATCTCACTACAGGCCTACCTCAAAAAAGTTATATATATATAAATGTTTATTTGTTCAAAATCTCAAATCTCCGAAAGTTCTTCACCTATGTCTTTGAAATTTTGACACAACATTGCATTTGAATACTCGTGTGTTTTTATATACCTACATTATATACATGTCACACCTGTGACAGATAAAAACATGCTTTTTTTGAAAAAACAGGTAAAAACATGTGTTTTTTGTAAAACAGCGCCATCTGTTGGACATAAAAGCAACACATGCTATGAATTTAAAAATATTATTCAGTCTAACATTCAAAGCCAGGCAATCACATACAAGTCCATTGACACTGTTGTGGAAGCAGATGAAGTGATTAATTATCCAACAGAATTTTAGAATTCACTCGATCTGCCAGGGACGCCACCACACGTAATGCAATTGAAAATTTGCATGCCAATTATCATGTTGTGAAATATTAACCAGTGCAGGGCTGGGCCTTGGGCCGGGGCTGGGCTGGGGCTCGAGGCACAGGCAACCACAGTCCCCTCCACTCTGGCGACCAAGGGCTCATGAGGAGTGTGGCAGACAAGGGTTGGGGAGCTTCCTTGGATTCTTTTTCCACCAGCTTTTGGGCAGCTCGACGAGGGTCCCTGCTGGCGGGAGTCGGGAGCAGCTGGGCCA
>PVJC01044379.1:0-14127 GCA_004026665.1 Murina feae
GCTCTTGGATCTCCAAGGAGGTGCAAAGTCAGCTGCTGCCTGAGGCCACCCAGCAGGAGTTGCAGAGAGAGCTGCATATTCCTCCTCTTTGTTTGGGATTTAGGAGTGCCCAGATGAGGTCCAGGTATGAAGCAATGCAAGCTGCTGTGGGGTGTTGGGCCTTCTTTGGGAAGCTTTGGTGCTCTTTGACCCAGCAGCAGTTCGTTAGGTTTTAGATTATAAAAGAACAGGCCATTCCTATGCAAAAGTCTCTGCTCACAGCTTGGTTCAGGCAGGGTCTCAGGGGATCACCAGGGCAGGGCAAACTGCAATGGCTGCCAGTCAGCCCTGCATCCGAGAGTTCCCCGGGTCTCTGTGTCCTGCGGCCCTGTGCAGGAACAGCGATTGTTGCAAGCACCTCTGCGAGAAAGCTGCCCTTGCCTTCCTGTCCCGATGCCAGACAGTCCAGTTTCTCCCCGTATGAGTCTTAGTTCCCAGAGTCTCGCCTGGAACTGGAGTTCAGAGCAACTGGGAGCTTGTATCTCCCTCCTGATTGAAAAAAAAACAACAAAAAAATACAGTGCGCCCAGTTGCCAGCCCATTTCCGCATGCACCTCCATATCTCTACACTTGCGAACCTCTGCACCTCATACGCCACTCAATGCGCTTTTCTCTTTCCTTCTACTTGTAGAATTTCCACTCAGCCAGCCTTCTGGATGATATCCATTTTGTCTTTTAGTTGTAGTTTTGATGTGGTTGTGCAAGTCAGCAAGTACCGGTGTGTACCTATGCCACCATCTTGATTCCTCTGTTTAGTTCACTTTTAAATGATTTGCTTGAGCTTTTATTCCCCAGGAAGATACTCTGAGATATAATTTAATATGCAAAACATTCTTTGGAAGTGCCTGCCCTTGGGCTCAATAGCTGGGGAGCTGGGGTGGGAGGTGCAGGATTGGACACATATCAATCAGGCTTGATAACAGTCTCACCTGATCCCACTGGTAACTCTGGAGCTAAAATGAGCCACCTAAGTTGTCCAGTAGCTATTGGGTGTGGGTCACCCTGGGAAGGAGTATACCAGTATACTTGGGTGAAGCAGTTTTGTGCAGTGTATGTCTGCAGAAGGCAGTTGGCCAGTGGCAGTCTCAGATGCTGGGTAAACCAGTCCTTTCTTGAAGGGGGATCAGGGCAGTGGTCCTCTTGCACTACTACATATTAATAAATAAACCTCTTTCTGGGCAGCATAAACTAGGCAAACAGGGGGCCAAGTACTAGATTATCTCTTATGACATAAGACACAAATCTGACTTTACAAGACCAATGAACTCTACTAGTATATGTGATGGGGGATTTTAATGTGCTTGGAAGAATGCAAAATGAAATACTATAAAGTATTATACTTTTGCTTCAGTGAACAGAAAATTTCATAAATTTTTCAACATTAGGGAGAAGCAGAAAGGCTAAGATTTGAGCATATTTGGATTTGATTTGGCTAGGCTTAGGGACAGTGAGCACACTGCACTATCTTTAGGTAAGATAGATTTATCTTGTATTTCATAAAAACGGTTCTACCTCTGAGAAATCAAACTCTTAAACTTCCAGCTTTTGACCACAATGACCTTTTATAACATTTATCTTGCTCCCACACTTCATTAAATATTTTCTTGGCCCTACTCAGAGCTCCTAAGCATCCTCTCTTGTTTAAGTCTGTTAGCTGCCAAAGCCTGCCTTGTATTCACGACCCATCATCCATCACTTCAACTTCTTCACCTACATTCTTATCCCCACTATACAGTCTGGTACAGCTCTGATTTTTTACCACCACCATTCTTGACTTCTGTTAAATCACCTTGCCAGCTCCCATCCAGGCTCCACACAAGGGGGGGTTCTTCCCTCTACCAGTGTCAACATGGAGAAAGCCCTCATTATTGTGCCAAAACCTTTTTTTTTCCACTCTTAGGATCCCTGCATTTCTTCTGGCCCTCAAACTGCTCCTATGCGTCTCCCAGCAAAGTTCCCTTTCTCATCATTTACTTTGACCTCTTTGAATCCTTTGTAAGTTTCAGAAGGCTGCAATCATCCTCATCTCGCCCACTTCCAATCTCCATGCATCCTTTACGGCAGTCATTTACTGGATGCTTGCAACATGCCAAGCATCATGCTTCAGGCTACAAAGAACTCACATCCTACAGAACCTCAAAAAGGTCGGTATTATAATGCCCATCTTAAAAGTGGGCCAATGGTGCCCTCGCCAGTTTGGCTCAGTGGATAGAGCATCAGCCCATCGACTGAAAGTTCTCGGGTTCAATTCCAGCCAAGGTCATGTACCCCAGTTGCAGACTCAATTCCTGGCCGCCGTCAGGTCAAGTGCAGGAGGCAATCAATCAAGGTGTCTCTCTCACATCAATGTTTTACTCTCTCTGTCTTTCCCCTTCTCTTCCACTCTCTCTAGAAATCAATGGAAAACTATCTTCAGGTGAAGATTAAAAAAAAAAAGGCGGGCAATGGTGATTTAGTTAAATAATCAACTCAGCTGAAGTTATACAGCTTATGTATTTCAAGCAGGATTCACATTAGGATCTACAATATTTGATTCATACCTCTAAAAATGAGTGGCAAATGCTGCATTTTGTGTTATAACACACAGAGGTATTAAACACACTCTTTGCTTTGAGGAACTCACAGTAGAGTGTGAGAAACAACTAGTACAGTAAGTGCTATAACTGTGGAACACATGGCATACTGTGGGAGCCTAGAGAAGGGCGCATTTCCATTTCCTCCCCCCTGCCCCAGGAGTCGGGGGTGATTTCTCAATAGAGGTGCTGTTTAAATTATATCTACCTGGTCATTTTAATATCTAATCTCAGTTACAAACCATTGTATCTATCAGTTCTTAGTCAGATTGCTGCTCCTTTAAAGTTGGAACTGACTGGAAATACTTTTCTGTGGAAGTGGACAGTATGAAGAAGGAAAAATATGCTGATGGCTAAGTCATATGGGCTACACGTTTGTTTTGAACTGAGTCTGGGTTGATTTAAGGAAATTATGTGTGGACATTTACTCTAAGTTTTTGAAATGTTTTTAGACTTACTGTCATTTTTATATTTTCCTTCACATTGATTCTTAAAAGTTATTTTCAGACTGACACATTTTCTAGATGTGGATATTGGATTTTAATTAAAAAGTAAACCTAAGGGAAGAAGAAAAGAAGAGAACATGAGTTAAGTTAGGGAATAGGGGTATAATACACCTTTGCCTTGACTACTTCTTGATACCTAAAAAATTCATAATTTGAAATATGATGTTAAATTTTGACACAACGAACTCTTTTCAGTTGGCCCAATTTTTGTTGGCTTAAGGTCTTACCTAGGGCAACATTGACCCTAAAAACTTCAAAGCTGAGATTGCAATTATAGGTGTTCAAGTTTTCAACATTGTTTTATCTATTTTCTTCTTTTATTTGCCTTATTTAAAATGAAAATATAAATGGATCTGTGTATATATTATATTAGGAGGAAGAAAATGAAACAAGTGGATTTAATACTATATACACATAAAATATACTTACACTAGAGGCCTGATGCATGAAATTTGTGCAAGAGTAGGTCTTCCTTCCCCCGGCTGCCGGCACCAGCTTCCCTCTGGCACCTGGGACCGGGCTTCCCTCCAGCGCTGGCAGGCACCAAAGCCCAGGCTTCCCTCGCAGCCTCAGCTTCATCCGGAAGGTTGTCTAGGAGTATGTCCGGTCTAATTAGCATGTTACACTTTTACTATTATAGTTGTACTACATATACATTTATAAAAGTTTTCTATATGAGTACTTAAATATTAAGTATGTTTTTATTCTGCTAGATGATTTTATTTTTAATCAAATTTATTGGAGTGACATTGATAAAATTATATCAGTTTCAAGTGTGCAATTCTATGAAGCATGTTTTTGTGTTCCTTATTCACACATGCAATTTTAATCTTTAAATGCCAAAATCCTAGATAAAAATTTAAAACTCAGTAATAGAGAAAACTAGTCTAGTGCTCAAAATATTTTGATCTACCTTCTGACACAAAAATATATGACATCCTCTCCAGGTATCAAGAAAGAAAGATTAAATCAAATAAACTAACTCCAGTATACTCTGCAGAGCCTTACACATTTGGATTGATAAACGTTAAATCTCTCAGTCCTAGCACTTACTACATATGTTTTTTTAATAAACATATCGGTGCTCTACTCTCACGCTATGGATGAATATATTTATCTTCAAATGATTATTTACCTAACAAACTGTGTATCTTTGACTTTACATGTTCTATATGGTCCTATGAGTTATAAACAAACAACTTCCAAGAAATAACCCTAAGATACTTGAAAATTACTGGCTGAGCTGAAACGTGTTGTGGGTTTACCAGATCCCAAGAGATGCTTCTTTTGGAATTACACTGGAATTGAGCATGCAAGCTATGTGTGCTGAGAACATATCAGTTTCTAATTGGATGTACCTTGAGGCCATTCAGATGCGCATGATAGATATGGATTTTGCTCTTGCCATTAATTTAAAATTAATGAGCCTAAATAAATAAATACATAAATTAAAAAATTAAATTAATGTGGAAAAGTTTACTATCTATCTCTTCACAGTACAATTTTTATTCTTACTAAGGAAATGCATAGGCAAATAAAAAAATAGAAGCTTAAGTTGACTTTTAAATTGTTTGGAATGCATTATCAAAGGAAACTGAGGAACAAAGGCAAATAATAATTTCTTTCTTATTTCCAGTAGACATTATTGGAACCTACAAATAGAAAATTCTGTTAACTACTATAATTGACAAAAAAAAAAATAACTTCTGTGGACCTTCTGTATTCTTTCTGCTCATCAATTGCAGTGCTTGTATTAACATGTCATCTCTACAGAAATATTTTTCTAAATTTCATTTCTTTTTCATTTTTTATTTAAAAGATATAAAATACAATACTACAAGTATTTATTTATTACAGGTAATCACTATATCCTCACTTTTTAAAATGTGTGCATTTTTAAATATAGTTTATTTTGAATTTGTTTTAGAAAATATAACTCTTAAAATATAAAACCATAATTTACCCAGGGGAGATAAATCATTGTGTTCAATTTCCAAAAGCATGGAAACAAAAATAGTTTATAAATAGTTCCCAAAGAATATTTCAATTAGTATTTTTTTATGTTTTAGCTCCATTTTTTACTCACCAATACTTATTCTGATAAAAAGATCAAAATTCATCTTTCTCAACTCTTCCACCACCCACTAGTAATATTTTAAAATATTTGTAACATCATAATCACTAAATAACAAATTTTAAATCTGTGTTGAGACTAAAAACATGAAAATTACACAATGAAATTATTAATATCAAGTGATGTGCAATTTATTCTTGTTTTTAGAATATGGCTGGATATATATTAAATGTAAGTAAATCTTTGTTTATAGATCAAATTAATTTCATTTTTTATGTTTTTCTCTAAAAAGTACACTGTTCTATTAGAAACTCTTAGTTTAGAAACAGAATATATGTAGGTATTTATTTTCAAAGCTATCTAATATCATGGAGCAGTATTAACTACTGAATGAAATATTTAAATACTTTTCATCACATTTTCAAAAGAAATACATTAGAGGTACAAAAATGCCTTAATGTTAAAGAGTACCGTAACTCTACTGATAATTCAAATATTCTCAAGCTCATTGCCTCCTTAATCACACTTAACATTTAATTGCATAGTTTTCACTTAAAAGTCACTGAAATTAGTTTAGAAGAACCTTCAAATACTTGCTTTCTCTATACTATGATTTTAAAAATCAAAATAAATTTTAGGTTATGATGTTCCAGTACATGTTTTAACACATCCGTGAATATTAACTTATATAAATTGCAATTAAAATGCCTAAAAAGTGAGAATTTATTTCTTATGAGTGGATTTTGCATACCTTTAGAATATTTGATGAATAATTACTCTGAATATATTAATTCTTTTTATTTTAATCTAAGTAAATTATGTGTTATCATAAATAATACTTTTCTGGTTCCTTTGATGAAAGAAAATGAAATAAAATATCTTGAGAGTTGAAGTGCCACAGAAACATTTCCTAATAGTCCAGAATTTTCATAATCATAAATACTAACTTTAAATTTTTATTTTTAACTCTCAAAACGATCTTATACTAGTATTTAGGCTTCTAGAACCATTTCCATCTCAGTTCAGTTTGTTTTATTTACTTTATTTCTATTTATGCTATTACAGATGTCCCCATCCTCCCCGTCATTTTTCACCCCTCCTCCCCCACCCTTGCACCCCCTTCCCTTTGGACATCACCATACTGTTGTTGTCATGGCCATCATCAGAACCTTAAAATTATATACTATTTACACAGGGAATTCAGAAATTCTGGAAGGCAAAATACTGTGAGATATGCACGGTAAAAAATGATTAATGGAATAGCTTCAGAGTTTGGTTTATCCTTGCCTGTAGGGATAGATAACAGCAACAATGAATAGAGACCACAGACAAGTCACGGTACTGCACTTGGAAAAGCTGTCTCTGAATATATGTATGAAGAATCAAGACATTATTAGGTGTTACATGGACTTGGATACTGTAACTTCTTTTGCCCTTTTCAGAACTGTTTAGTAGAATGGTCAAGGGGTAATTTGTATGCCCAATTAAGCAGAGGATATGTGTGGACAAGGCAATGGGTCGGACTAACCAGCACATACATAGAACTTGGTGGAGGGGGGAAATGCACACATTAGTCTTGAGAAAGCTCAGCCATTTGTGAGAATGATGGGAAGAAAGATTCTGAGAAGCAAAATTCTACTTATGTTACATGAACAACATTTCCCGTTGCAGGGAAGAAGGATTCAAAGAGGGCATCTCTGTCTAGAAAGAATAGGAAAAAGTTTTATCTTGACTTGTAGTGTCATCTCCCACAAAAGAAATTTCTCAAAAGTGTCTGTTCTAATATTGAAGAATTTTTTAAAAGGAGTCAAAGTCGATGACCCCAGACATAGCACAAGGCCCTTTAAACATGTATCTGCCTTTAGCAAGCCAGGCATGCGTTTCAGATCCTCAGAATATGCTGCCTGTGCTGGGATCCCATCACCTCACTCACGGACAACTCCTCCCCAAACAACCTCTTGGCATACAGACCCTTTCCCTATGATTTACACTGACCAGTGATGCCAAAGTAGGTGAGTTTCTTGGTCAAGAACATTCAGTTGATACAGTTTGCTTAGAATAAAATTTAAATATCAGCCTGTTATTTATACTCCCCCAAGCGCCAGTCTCACCCTATCTCCCTTACTGTCTGTGCTATGTCATATGGGGGATGCTGCATATTCCTTGGTTGATCTATTCGTATTCCCCATGCATGTGACACTTTTCCAACTTCTTAATTTTAGGAGAAAAGGAAACTAATCATATTGGATAATTGTAATGTATAGTCTCTGTCCTAGAACCTTCATACGTATTTTGTGAAATTGTTATTTCACAGGATGGGCATTATTGATCCTCTGCTGTGCACAAGAACCTGAGGGTTTGACAGTGAGAATGACTTGCTTCTTACGACATAGCTGGTAGAAGACAGAGCAGACTCTGGAAAGAACTGGCGTGAATCAGTGTCCATGTCTCTTTCTCCTCATCACACCACTCATTCATGTCAGTTTTTGTTTTTTTTTTTGTAACATGTTCTTTCCACATCCTAGTATCTGCACTCAGATTTTTTCTGCTCAACAAAGCTGCCCCCCCGACCCCCTTTCCAGTATTCAGTTATTCTTTTTTTCAATTAGATGGTAATCTCTGTTTTCGATGAATTATTACAGAAAACTTACATAACAAATATTTGTCACAACCATTATTAATATTTATAATCTATATTTAGCACATTTTAAATATTTCTAGTAGAATAGTAGCTATTTAAGAGTAAAATATATGTCTTTTTAATTCTGGTGCTCTCAGGAAATATATAGAGCAATCTCCCAGTCAATATTGAGCTTGAATGAATGAAAAAATGACTAGGTATTCCTAATAAATACTCCTTAACTCTATACAGTTATTAATAAAGTAATATATCACACAAAAACCACTATAGTGCCCTGCAGTGTGTTTGAGATTGCTGGTGATGAATACAATTATGATGAATACACCTTTCCTAGGTTAATGAAGTCTAAGATACCATTTCACTTCTAAACTATTAGTTAAGCCCTAGCTGGCTTTGCTCAGTGGATAGAGCATCAGCCTGTGGACCAAAGGATCCCAGGTTCAATTTTTGTCATAGATGCATATCTTAACTCCATTATAGGCTCCTCCTGCCTGAGCCTTGGTCAGGGTGCATGCAGGAGGCAACCAATCAATGTGTTTCTCTCACATTGATATCTCTCTCTGTTTTTCCCTCTCTCTCCCACTCCCTCTAAAATCAATGGAAAAATATCCTTGGGTAGGATTAAAAATATATATAAATAAGTAAAAATATTCGTTATTTTTTAATGGCTCATTTCAAATGCCAGATCAATATTCGATGTCTTCTTACAGATATTTTTATTTTTTTATAAGGTACTCTTTGTTTTACTGTCTTTCTAACCCCCTCATTGTGTGTGTATCTAGCCACAAATCCACACATTCCTTTGACTCATACCTGCCTTCAATAAAGATTTTAGCAGTAGGGGTCTTTGTCACATCATATAATTTTCGTTAAGGGCTTATCATAATATTTGGCTTGTGTGGGTGGTAATAATATTTACTACTCCTATATTAAAAACATAAAAGCATAAATAACATTAATGTAAATTTTCACTAGTTATTGCCTCTAACAGCATGCTCTTGACATTAGGGTAGGTGTAGAATATTAAATAACATTGGCATGAATATTTAATATAAGAACTTGCATATGAATCATGGTTTCAAATTTAATATATCTGATGGTAATAATTAAATTCATTATAAAAAATAGAGGAGATAAGAATAAAATAAATGATAGGAAAATTATTTCTTTATATGAATTATCTTTATGTGAACATACGACTGGTAAGTAATTAATGTCACTCACTATTTTATCTTGAATGAATCATAAAGAAAACACCATTCAGCCTGCTCCTTTGCCAGCAGTGTATATGAGATATTTTATTAGATATTAAGGGAGGATTTCTCTAATTTTATTTAGTTGTTTGTCATTTCATGCCTTTGATATAATTGTCATTAATTAACAGATTTTTCTTGCCAACGAGAAACACTGTAAATTGTCTTTCTTTAAAGAAATTGTAGTATCTAGCAAAACAGAATTATTATTTTCATAAAATATACAAAAGAACAAATCATAAAGTTCTAAGTGATTAAATAAGAGCTATTACCAAAATTGCTAGATTCTTATCTACCTTAAGTCAAATTGAATTTTTAAAATTATTGGTTAAGTACTCCTAGAATCAAGTTCTCCTATGCAGAAAGGAGCATAAAGACACAAATTAGTTTTAGTCTCCTTCCACAAGGCAATTTAGCAATTTATTATTGGAGGATTAATTTTGAGTAGTTGAGGATAAATTGTGCTTATAATTTGGATAAATTGTGGTTTACATATTTTTAAAAAAAGGACAGTTAGTATTTGTTAGAATGCCACATTATTCAGATACCATTAATGGTTTAATTTTATTATGACAATTCCTGTGAGAACACTAGGATAATCTACACTAATAAAAGAGAAAGATGCAAATTGACTGTACCTTTCTGATGCTCACCATCCAATTAACAGTGAGTATGCAAATTAACCCAACAAAGATGGTGGGTTAATTTGCATACACAGGCACCAACCGGCCAGGGGCGGGGTGGGATGCTCGCTATGGCAACAATGCAGGTGTTCTGCCCCACCCCCGGAAGCTCCAGGTCTCTAGCATGGGAAGGTGGAAAGGCAGCTCCAGGCTGGAGCGAAGGCAGTGCCAGCAGCCAGGGGAAGGAAGGCCCATTCTTGCACGAATCTTCGTGCATTGGGCCTCTAGTTACCACATAATCAGCTAGCTCTACCTGGTTACCTTCCTGACAGCAATTCCAAGGATGCGGCATGGTAGAAAGAGCCTTGGCTGGAGACACAATGAGAACCAGGTTCAAACCCCAGGTTGGCAGCTTACTAACTTCATGATATTGGTAAATTGCTTATCCTTTTCAAACCTGTCTCCTTATCGTTTAATTGATAGAATATCTGTTAGACAAGACACGATTGCCTGAAAACTGAGTTTTAGTATATAGAACGAGTAGTGCTGTCCCAGGCATAATTCAACAAAAGGTACTATGATCTGGAGAAATTATTTAATAGGTGACTTTAAAGGGACCATAAGTATGCGTACTAAGAATTGATAAACTTTTATAGATGAACTAAATACAGGAATTACCCAACAGATTAAATAACCCTTAAAGAAATAGACTTTTATGTAGAGAGAGAACAAAATGAAAGAAAGACATTATTTGAAAGTTAATAATTATTTCTTCCTTCTTGGTGGTAGAATATAGCCTCAGATGACTTACTCTAGTTATGGTGTGTTTGAGTCTTTATTTTTTATGGCATACTGTGGTGTCCTCTGGAAAAGACTCATGGTGGACCTTGCTGAATTTGTTCTTCCGTATCAGTCCTGAAATGTTCATAGCAGATACCTCTATGTTTCTCTCTCTGGAGCTTTGCTATGGTTATTCAGTAAGCTATAAAGTGTCTCTGCCCTAGTTACAATAGTCCCCCCTTTATCTAAGGGAGATGCTTTCCAAGGACCCCAGTGGATACCTAAAACTGCAGATGGTACAGAACAATATACACATATATGCATGTGCATACATACCATTTTGTCCTATACATACATACACTTTATGGCTTCTCTTTGACATACATGAATTGCCAGCATCACTACTCTTACACGTTGGGACCATTATAAAGTAAAATAAGGGTGACTTGAACACAAGCACTACCCCACGAGTCGATCTGATAACGAGATGGCTACTACGTAAGTGACTAAGTGGTGGGTAGTATCTGGGTGGGACAGGAGGGATGACCTGAGATTTCATCACACTGCTCAAAATGCCACGCAATTTAAACCTTATGTTCTTCATTTCTGCAATTTTCCATTTAGTGTTTTCACACCATGGTTAGCCGTGGGTAACTAAAACTGCCGAAAGCAAAACCACAGATAAGGGGGAGTACTGAACAGGCACTCGCCAGGACCCCTTGGTCTCTCTTACCGACTTTAACCCAGATTGCTATACGGTATTATTACTGTTACCGCGGTTACCTTTTATTACTTATGTAGCCCTTGGAGTTCTTTTGCAACTCCATAATCTAACTCTTCATGACTATTTTATATTGAAGGGGTGAGGAGAGAGTTGCACCTCTCCTTGGGCTGAAATAGAAAAAGGATAGCTTCTAAAATACTGACCAAAAAAAACCACACACACACACACAAAATAAAAAACAAAAACCTATTTGCTTGGTTTTCTTGGTCAGGTTTCCTGTCTTGCATCCCAGATATCCCCACTGGACTGTAAAAGGTCAAATTGACCACTTACCCTGCAGTTGCAGCTTTTTGTCTGGACTCTTGGCCATGCCGTTGCTATTCAACAATTTCATTCCCTTTAGACATAATCGGTTTAACACAAACGTAGTAATAACTAACATTTTAAGAGTGTCCTAGGCTTTGTGATAAGCTCCTTGCCTGTGCTATATCATGTAGCTGTTAGATATATATGTTAATATTTTAATGCATTAAATAGTCTCTGTGTCACTTAGGTTAGACTAATATAGTACATCCAAACTGAATAAGGTATGGTAGCAACATTAACTTTTAAAATATGTATACAATCAGGGCAAGAATGTTTAACCTCACCTTTAGCTCCTAGTAAATTGGTTTTTGTTGCCTAAAGCATTGAGTTGAGCAAGATTTTGAGCCTCGTCCAGCCCAGGCAGGAAAGAATACAGTAATGGTATTAGTTTCCTGAAGTTGTAACAAATTACCACAAAATTGGTGACTTAAAACAACAGAAATATATTACATCGCATTTCTGGGGGCCAGATTTCTGAAATCAAGGTGTTGGTGTGGCCGCCTGCCTTCCAGAAGCTCTAAGGAAAAATCTGTTTCTTGCCACCTCCAGCTTCCAGGGTTCCTTGGCTTGTGGCTGCATCGCTCTCATCTCTGCCTCCTCCTCACACTGCCTTCTCTGTGTGTCTGTATCTAATCTCCCTCTGCTCTCTATTACCAGGATATAGTACGATCTCCTCACCTCAAATTCCCCCATTAATCATATCTGTACAGACTCTTTTCCCAAATAAATAACATTCACAGGTTCCTGTGATTAGGATGCAGGCATTTGCGGGGATTCATTATTGACTTACCACAGCGATTGCTTAGCAGTTTTTACCATGGATCAGTTGACGGGGTGTTGGTATATTATGCATGCTATGTTTTGCCATCTGTGACTTAGTGTGTCATTTTACAAATAAATGTTAGGTTAAATAATTAGTCCAAGATTAGCGTATCAGGAAAACCCCGCAGGAAATACATGGTGTGCAAAGTTAGAGTAATGGAAGAGAGTTTAGCAAAGGAGGTTTTGTAAAGGTATGGGCAGGGGTGAGGAGCCACAACTGGGATTGCTAAAGTAACTCAAGACACGTCACAGAATTACTGACTGAAAAGGGGGAGTTTACCCTGATCTGACAGCAGCTGTGGTCAGCAGGAAAGTGGAGGCTCAGGGGTAAAACCAAACTCACTTCTGTCTCTCTTATCTTCTGCTTTTGCTTTTCATTGACTGAACTCAAGTGTAAGGCTCTGACCATGCATTTGGGTCAGTTTCACTGGGCACATGGCCAAGTAGAGAAGGATGGAGACTGAATCTGTCAGGGTAAGGACAAATATGCAGGTCTGTCCCGCAGATCGTTAGAGTCATAGGTGGGAGGATAGTCTAAGCTTTTTCATTACAAAATTTATTGCAATTTTGCCCTAACCGGTTTGGCTCAGTGGATAGAGTGTTGGGCTGCAGACTCAAGGGTTCCAGGTTCTATTCTAGTCAAGGGCATGTACCTTGGTTGCGGGCACATCCCCAGTGGGGAGTGTGCAGGAGGCAGCTGAGCAATGTTTCTCTCCCATTGATGTTTCTAACTCTCTATCCCTCTCCTTTCTTCTCTGTAAAAAATCCATAAAATATATTTTTAAAAAATTTTATCGCAATTTTCAACATATCCAACAAATGTTTGGATACAACAAACATTTATTGAGTGTATGCAAAGTTAAGGCTCTCTGTGTAATACTCTAAAAAATTCCAGGTACTTTTGTAGGTTATAGCAAAAACAGACTAGAGTTAATGACAAAATCAGCAGTCTTTTTACCATACTCATGTGAGTCTGAACTTAAGTAGGAATCAGAATCAAAATACATAGAAGGATACATGTTTGAGCCACATTGGAATAAGCATTTATTAGGACTTGGCAAAATATTGAATATGGGATGGAATGGAAAACGGAAAACAATAAAAATGAGAGTGTCAAATATGAATCTAAGATTTAAAACCAAAATGTTTCTGAAACTTACAAAATTAATAGAGTTAGCAGATAATCTCTTGTGGAGGATTTTATTTTTAATCTTAAATTTGAAGTTCAGCAGGATATCTATGTCAATATGAGGCATTTGAAATATGGATTGTGTCCTAGGATGAGGTGGGATGGAAAGTAGGGAATGTAATAAATATACTGTTCATTTATTAATAAAATAGTATTAATTTTGTTTACTATGAGCCATATACTCAATGAAAATTTGGTCATAGACTAATGATCAATTAATACTACTTATCTCAGAAAAATCATTAAATATGGCAGACACTTAAGTTAACAGTCTAATAAGACTCTGATTGGTATTACAATGTGGAAGGTATCTATACTAATAAAATGGTAATATGCTAATTAGACTGAGAGACCTTCCGGGAGACCTTCCAGACAAAGCCATGGTGGCGGGGCTGAGGCATAGGTGGTTAGGGGTGATCAGGCCAGCAGAGAAGGACAGTTGGGGGTGATCAGGCCAGCGGGGGGTGGGGATGGCAGTTGGGGGCCATCAGGCCAGCAGGGGAGGCAGTTGATAGTGATCAGGCCTCAGCAGGGGAG
>PVJC01044380.1:0-14091 GCA_004026665.1 Murina feae
ATCATCAAACACAAGGAAGGTCACAGCCCGAGGAGCTAACTCTATTGCAGTGACTGCCCAGTTTTACAGGGTAAATTATTACTTTAATAGAGTGTTAGCTGACATATTAATATTTTCTGTGAGTGCTATGTTTGACCAAAAATAATTGAGCCAATTATTTTTCACATTTTTACAGTATTTAATAATCAATCAAGTGCCCTCGGTATTTAAGTCCCTCAAACCAGCCCATGTTATAAGCAGTGAGTGCAACGGCTGCAATCTGCTTAATCCCCAAAGAACACTCTTTAATCCATTCAGCTCATGACATTTGAATGTTCAATTCCGCCTGGGACAGTTAGACTCATTATGCCACAATAATGTGTGTATAATTGACAGGGTCACCCCATAACTTTTCCCCAATTAATCTCCTGGAGAAGTTTTAAAGCTTATTTTTCAGGCGATAACCTGGACCTCTATTACAGGATTTTCCACTACTTTGCAGGGACAGACGGTCACAAGGATCACAGAGAGGAAGTGACATTTGATCTGCAACAAAAGTAATGTGGAGCCTCCATGTGAAAGACGGGGAGGAATTCAAAACAGAGGGAAGACAAGTTCAAAGACATAAGTTCAAGGGCATAACTGATACTGGTTCCCTTTCAAAGTACTCTTTTTTAAATATATATACATATTTTTTAATTGATTTCAGAACTTCTTAGAGGGAGAGAGAGAAACATCAATGATGAGAGAATCATGGATCGGCTGCCTCCTCCACGCTCCCTACTGGGGATCCAGCCTGCAACCTGGGTATGAGTCCTAAGTGGGAATCAAACCGTGACCTCCTGGTTCCTGGGTCCACAGGTCCATGCTCAACCACTGAGCCCCACCTGCCGGGCTGAGTACTCTGTCATTTATTCAGTTGATTACTGGTTAGCGCTGACAGTGTCCTACCCATGGAGATAGCCTTTGATAGGTGGTTGCCTGTACCCACTGGAGTCGGGAAGCAGGAAGAGGCGCATCTCGGAAACCCAAGCTGTGGCGCCCAGGAGGGCAATGGCGCCCCGGCTCCTTCCTTGGCAAATGGGACAAAGCAGGACTGTGTGGCTGAGGGACTCGAGGTTCAGAGTCCCCACTCACAGGCCAGGCTCTCTCACCCTCCCCTCAACAGAGTCCAACACGGACCCGGGGCTCAGTGGGGAAGTTCTCACTTTTCAGAGCATTAACTCGCCCTGGCAGGGTGGCTGGGTTGGTGGAGTGTCAACTGTACACCACAATGCTGTGGGCTGGATCTGCGATTGGATGCATACGGGAGGCAAGCATGATGCTTCTCTCACATCTCTCTCTCTCTCTCTCTCTCTCCTTTCACTTTCTCCAATCCTCTCTCTGAAAATTAATAAGCATATCATCAGGGAAGGATTAAATACATAATAAATGGCATTCGCCTGAAACAAACTTGTGGCATGCTTTCTCAGTTTTATTCCCTAAGTGGGTTGAGCACCGTGTGTGACCCCACTGAACTCTGCCGTGGGAAAGAGGAGGAAACCTTGCCGGGTGTTTGCTCACTGCTAGGTCCTGAGCAAGAGCAAATGCGGGGAATGTCAAGCGGGAGTCGGGTCCAGGGTGGAAGCGGGAATCAGCAGATCGTCACGACACGAGGCCCAACTGGAAAGAGCATTTCTAAGCCATGAGGGAATATTGGTAAGAACTTCTCTCCTGAGGACGTGGGGACAAGAGGGGGTTCTCTTCCCTGGGGCTGGAGCGCGGCCTGGTCATCACCTCCCCTCCCAGGGAGCAGCCCCCGTCGGAGAGGAAGCACTTGGTGGGAGTGACCTCGACCGGGAGTCAGGCCGTGGGTCACACAGACCTTTTACAAACTGATAAAAACTAACACCTCTGCAGAAAAGAAATGTGTGTGTGCAAATAGTTGTTGCTAGAATGTCAGGGAGCTTACGTAGCCTCTGCAGATGAACCACGGGCTCAGCTAAGAACCCAGAAAGTGCTGGGTGAATGACGAAGGTACCAGAACATGCAATCATCATTAAATTATTGAGTATGTTTAATTCTACTTTCCCCTGGGCTTCTATCCATCGTAATTCCTCATATAAAGCAGCTCGGAGATTACACACACAGTACACGCCACACCTGCCCTCAGTTGTTTTGCTATTTGTTTTCCTTGATTTAATAACCCACCTAGTTTTACGGCGTGTCTGCAGTGAGCTGAGGGGTAGTGGGCTTCCTGTCTTGTCCTGCAGCGATGACTAATGTCTGCACGTCTTATCCAAGTGGAGGGGGGATGCTCTGCAGGCTGGGACGATGCCCCTTCGTAAGCAGGTGCAGAATCGCCCTAATTCACTTAGGGGAGTCGTCCTCAGGCAGAGTTTTGCCCTCTGTGACTTATTGAGCGATAACATTTAAAATGAGCTACTCGGCGATAGTAAAAGAATGCTGCAAACAGTAGAGCTAGTCTTCATAGTATTCCAAAATGTTTTAGTATTGCTTTAAAAAAAAAAAACAAAATGCTTTTACTTGCAACTTGGGGCACGTTTTAAAAGTGAGTTCAAAAATAGTCACATTCATAATACCAAAGAATGGCATGGTGGTTGCAGGGACGGGAGGGAAAAGCCTTTATCCACAGTGGGAAGTCTCTCATTAGCAAGAGGACCCCCCCCCCCTCGCTGTCCACTGTGCAGCGCTGTAGCTCAGTCAACAGCACCCTGTGTCCTACACGCACAGCTTGGCCAAGAGGCTAGCGCTCACGCGAACTGTGTGTGCCGCATAGAATAATGTTTTAAAGCAAAAAAAGGAACCTTTGATTTTCTCCTTTCAATGTGCTCTGAATTTGAAAAGGTCACCTGGAGATGCAAAAAGTGCCACACGCTCGATATGCTCCAACCGAGTGCATTACTTTTTCCCAAGACATGTTGCCCTGTAGGTCACACGAGCTATTATGAGTTACTAGTAATGAACGAAATGACTGCCCTCTAATGATTTACCGAGAATTACTGTCACAATATTTTGAGCATGAAACAAGGCCATTTCCGCGTGTTCTGCCCCCAGGGAATGGCTTCTTCTGTCAACCACCCGGTTGTAGTAGAAAACCCCTGAGGAGAGTTGTATTTTCAGTCCTGGGATTGCCATTCGATAGCCTTATCTTTTTGGGAAACTATTTCACCTTCTCCGGTTTTCATTTCCCTGCATGCTCACTAGAAAAACAAGGCTAGGTACGTAAAGCTCATTAGAAATGTGTAGAACCACCTTGCACAGAGCCTGCCACATAATAGATGCTCACTGAAGCACAGTCATGGCCAGCGCGTCCACCCAGCATGAGGCAGGAGCTGGTGCTTGCAAGGGGGTCGCCTGCCGGCGTCGGCGTCGGGTTGAGTCACACGTGGTCAGACCACAGACGGCGATGCATTTCGTGACGTGATTCCCTGGAGGCCCCCTGGAGAGGCCTCCCCTCAGGGCTGGGCGGTGAGTGAGCTACTGGACGTGGAGGAGAGAGGGCTGGGAGCTGGAGAACCTGGTGTGTGATGGAATGATAAATTCATCGCGGTTGTTGTTCACAGTGTCTGATAGGACCTGGCCAACTGGTCGGTTGGTTTATGGATTTCGTTAGTGTTATCCTGGAAAACAAATTTGTTCAGACCTAAAATATAGGGCGTAGGGTCCTGTTGTGGAAGGGCAACCGTGGCCTCGTGTTTTCCTGACTTACTGTTGCAGCTTTGACTTGAAACGGCTGGAAGTTTCTAATCGTGCTTGAAGGTCAGAGAACAGCTCCCAGGAGGTTGGGAAACACGTGTCATCTGAGCACAGATGGCAGAGCCCATGTGGACGGCCCCAGGCGCCCTGGCTGCCACCCCAACACCAATAACCGGCCTCACAACCAGGCCTGCGGGTACCTCTGCCGATGACTCGCCCAGAGCCGAGCCTGTGCTCACCAGGCTTCACTGGGCTTTTCCTTATTTTGTTGGTAAATCCTCACCTGAGAATATTTTCCCATTGGTTTTCAGAAAGATGGAAGGGAAGGGGAGAGACGAGAGGGAGAGACATCGACGTGAGAGAAACGCATCGATTGGCTGCCTCCTGTGCGCACCCTGACCAGGGCCAGGGGCTGGGGAGGAGCCTGCAACGGAGGTACGCGCCCTTGACCAGAATCGAACCCAGGACCCATTGGTCTGCAGGCCGATGCTCTATCCATTGAGCAGCACTGGCTAGGAATCCTTTCTTTCCTTTGTAATTATGACAGGGATTTCTTTGAGTTGAACCAAACATTTTTTTCAGCAAATGTTCAGGAACTATGAGAAATAAATCATCGCAAGCACATTAAGATCATTATTTGAAAAATCACATAAAGGGGTTTTCTTTCTAACTTGGAATTTCCCTGGAAGAGACTTCTGAAGGACGGTCGACGAGAACGAGGGGTTCTGTTTACTTTGAACTGGTGAGATGATTCTACGCTGACAGCACAGGGCTCCGCGTAAAGCGAGATCAGAAGCTGCGATGGAGAAGCGCCCCCAATCCGAGGCTGCTTGTGGGGTCACGCCCTGGCCCGCAGGCCCCGGGGGTCGGCCTCACCCAGGGGGCCCCGGGGGCAGGCAGCGTGTGAACATCAGATTGAATCGGGAGATGCCTGTTCTCCTTCCAGTTACATAAGCATCTGAGAGGCGGACCCACCTTTACGCCTCAGTCTTTATCTTAATTTCTTTTCTTGTAACTTTGTGAAAAGAAAAGCTCTTCCTTTGTTGCCTGTGTTGCCCAGGAGACGGGGGTAGAAGAGGAAACGTGAGCCCAGTGCCGGCTGGGGAGTGGAGAAGCCGACTAATTGCCTTCCTGTTAGTCAGACCCTAAAAATACGTGGCCAGAGGCAGCGGGGTCAAGGGGAAGGGCAAGCGATTAGCCGGAGTTTATGATGGCAGCGCGGGGCCTGGGCAAACGTGGGTAACATCCCGCACGACCCACCCTCCTTTCCTGCCACTGAGCCCGGGGAGAGCGCCCAGGGGAGTGAGGGGGGAGTTTAGACTCCGGTTCCTGATGCCTGAGACGTGCACGGGAGCGAGACAGGTCGCGTACGAACCTTCTCGAGCTCAGAGCAGTCCTGGGCGTCCGGGTTCTGAGCAACAGACTCCACGGCCTATGAGCAGGCCGTGTGCACAGTCCTTCCCTCCCATGAGCAGGCCGTGTGCACACAGTCCTTTCCTTTGGGGAGACAACTACTCATGTCTCCAACCCAGGACAGATGTGAAAGTGGCCCGAGGAGTGGGGTGCCTCTGCAAGGCTGCGTGAGCCTGGGATAGAGACTGGTGGGGGCAGGACACACCTGCTGGCAACTGCCCACCTGGTGATGTGGAGACCCGAGCCACCCTGTGACCCTCGGGTCCTCCTGGGGACACGGGCACAGAGCCCAGCTGGGTGTGTATGGACCGGTGAGCCACTGCGGGGCGTGTGGACCAGTCATCCAGGTGCTCACATGGCCATGGCGCCATCAGGCTGCCAGCCCCGCTCCTGCTGCCGCCCCCCCCACCTATGCTTCCAGCCTCCTTCCTCACCACGCTGGCCCGTTTGCGGTCAGTCCCAGGATTTGCGCTTGATCTCATGTCCCTATGCCCTCCTAGTTCACCAGGAGCCACACTGGCTTCCTGAGAGGAGAGCAGAAGGACATGTGCCTGGTCGCATCAACAGGAAACCTCACCGCCTTGGTCTCCAGGCATCAAAAGGAACAACAATGGCACCTTCTTTCAACGTACAGACCGTGGTGACTCGACAGTTGTCAGGGAGATGCCCGTCAGAACCACAATGAGATCCCACCTGCTGGAGCGGCCACGACCCACCAGATGCAGAGAGGTGTGGGGTCAGGGGGCCCGTGTTCACTGCTGTGGGAGGTCACAGCCACTGTGGGAGCATCTGCTGAGTCCTCGGGAGTAAGAATAGAGCCACCACACACCCAGCTGGCCCTCTCCTGGGCGTCCACCAGAAAACCTCGAACTCGTGTGTTTGCAATGATGCACGCACCCCTGTGCTCACTGCAGCATTGTTCGCGGTGGTCAGGACATGGAAACAACCCAGTGTCCTGCCATAGAGGACCGGGTAGCAAAGATGTGGTCCATAACACAGTGGAGTACTACTCAGCCACAAGAAAGGATGAAAGAGCGGCATTTACAACAACATGGATGGTCTCTGAGAGTACGCTAAGTGAAACAGGTCAGTCCGAAAAAGCTAAGAACCATATGACGTCACACATGTGTGCGGTAGACAACTAAAACTGATGAACATCAACAGCCGAGTGGTTGCCAGAGGGAAGGGGGTGGGGGAGAAAGGGGCCTACAATCTGGAGATGGAACATGATGTGACTCTGGGTGAAGGGCACACAGTGCAACATACAGATCTTGTCACATAGAAACCCACCCCTGAGACCTATATGATCCCATTATCAATATCACCCCAATACATTTAATTTTTTAAAATAGCCAAATGAACGAAACAAAGACTTAGACAATTCCCCCAAGTGCTGGCAAATTTGGGGGGACCCCTGCCACAAGTGCAGGGCAACCCACACTCCTGCCCAGCATATCCAGGTACCTCTCGAGTCCTTCCTTTCTCATTCGCCTTTTTACAGAACCTTTCAGCGAAGCTGTTTTGGAATCTTGAAGCCTCCGGAGGCTTCTGCACACTAACTGAAGGGGACAGAAGGGGACACCCCACACTGTTTGTTTCACTCGGGAACCCCTGCTTTCCAGTGCACTTTGTAAATGAACACTCCTGTCTAATTAGGCCTTTCTCCGCGTTGGCCATTGTCATTCCAGGCTGTCTTAGTCATGTCTGGCCATTTTTCGCAGCTATGCACAGCTTCCAGGACCGGGTGCTTAGACATCAGCTTAGCGGGTGTTCTGGAAGGTGGCCTGCTCCCCTCGCCACCACTTGAGGCTCATGTTTCTGTAGCTAAGCCTCTTTAGCAAAGAGGGGTGTGCTGCGGCCAGGGATGTGGGGGTATTCCACAGCGCCTCGCTGCATGGACATTTTCTTGCTGTTGGTGGGTGACGGAGTGCTGCTCTACGCATTCTGTAACCCTGCGTCCTAGCATGGGAGCCTCAGGATCAGGGAGCAAGCACCCTACCAGCTCGTCAGTGCTTCACAAGTGCCCACAAGCTTTGCAGCCTTGACTTCCAAAATCCTCCCTGGCAATAGATCTATTGCTTGTTTAGAGGCGATTCCTTTGTTATGGCAGAACCCTAACAGCCGCGAATAGCCTGACTGGTGCCTCCTGAGAGTCTCATGTGCCACTGGTTTAAAAGTCTGGATTTCTTACCTCAATTTCTAACCCCAAGGACTTTCACTTCGGCCTTGCCTTGAGGCTTGGGGAGTCCCGGGAGCTGCCATCTTGCTTTCTTTAGATTGAGGGGCCGTCCCCTTGAAATCCTCCTCCTGAATTCAACCAGGCCCATCAGGGCCTCCCACAGTTCAGCCACAACCCCAAGTGCCGTGGCCCAGGAAAGCTCGCTGTGAAAATCTGGGGTCTCCAGCCCCGAAAGGACAGGCCAGCAAACACACAGCACCCAAAAGCCATGTGAGCAGAGCTCCATCGGAGAGCAACTTACCTGGGTTCAGAAGAGATGCAGGTTCTGAACTCAGGCTGGGCGCCACCACTACCTCTGGGCGGTCTTGAGGGTCCAGCAGCTCTCCAGTCCCAGCTCATCCTAGCACTGTCAGAGGACAAATTAAACAGGTTAGCAACAAGGGTTGCTAAACTTTTTCTTTTAAATATATTTTTATTGATTTCAGAGAGGAAGGGAGAGGGAGAGAGAGAGAAACATCAGTGATGAGAAAGAATCATTGATCAGCTGCCTCCTGCGCGCCCCACACTGGGAATAGAGCCCACAACCCGGGCATGGAACTGTGACCTTCTGGTTCATAGGTCGACACTCAACCACCAAGCCACACAGCTGGGCTAGTGTGAGGTCCTTACTCAAGGGAAACCCATCCACATATTGGGAGCATGCAGTGCCTCACAGGCAGTTGACTTTTATAAAACTACTAGAGGCCCAATGCACGAAATTAATGCAGGAGTAGGCCTTCCTTCCCTGGACTATTGGCACCAGCTTCCCTCTGGTACCCGGGACCCGGACTTCCCTCCAGCTGTGGGCAGGCACCTAGGATCAGGGCTTCCCTCACAGCCGCGGCTTTGTCCGGAAGATTGTCTGGTCTAATTAGCATATTACTCTTTTATTATTATAGACTAGGGGCCCAGTGCACAAAAATTTATGCACTTGGGTGTCCCTCAGCCCAGCCTGTACCCACCCAACCTGCCGCCTGGCACCCGCACATTGTGCCCCACCCACCCACACCACCCACCACCCGCTGATCACACCCCACCCCCACACCACCTGCCACCCACTGATCTCCCTCCTGCCCACCCCCACATCCTGCTCACCCTGACGCCTGCACTGCACTGGCCTCCAGGGCTGCCGGCCGCCATCTTGCCTGGGCTAATTTGCATACAGCCATTCTGATTGGCTGGTGGGCGTGGCTTAGCATCCCGAAGAAATGGTCCATTTCAATATTATGCTTTTATTAGTTTAGATAGGCACCTGTATCTGCAAAACTCTGTGTTCCAATTAGAAGAGATGCTTGCAAGAGAACAAAGTTATTTGTGTATTGTTCGTAATTTCAACAACTTGGCTTTGGAAGCAAGAGTGACCTAGAACATGGACTTCAACCATAAAATGTGAGAATAATACGTGAGGAGATCAGAGCTGGCCCCTCGTCCTAACGAGCCAGGAAGGGAAACTCGAGGAGAACGTGACTGGATTTTAAACACTGTGCGTCTCTGAGCCTAAGTGAACTCTGAGCTAAGCTCTGACAGTTAACCAGGACCATAGAAACCTGGATGTAGAATCCAGGGCAGAGCAAACTGGAGCCTTCTTCCTAAATTGCCCAAAAGCCTGCGGCCCAATGGAGAACCACGACTCAACAGGCTGAGAGGAGTACAGAGACGGGAGGCCGCAAGGGTTCACCCTCCCCAGGGTAGCGAGGCAGCAGAACGCCAACAGGCTGAGAAGCTGGAGGGAAAGGACTTCTGGAATTTCCTACCAAAATGAGGTTCCAGAATCAAGCAAGACAGAGGCATCCTGTGAGACCTGAGTGTCCAGTGCGTGTTCCCCAAGCAATGCATCCGGGAGCGCATGTGAGCTACACAGAAACAGGCTCTCGCAAAGATGCAAGGCCACCTTTGAATCGGCGAGCCTAACTGGATTACGCTGGGCCAGCTGCCTTATAACTACTCACCAGAAGCAAAAGAAAAAGAATCTCTAGAGAAGGACGATGTGACCCAAGAGCATCGCATCACATCTAACTTTCTCATGTGTGGTATCTGGCACTCGATGGCAGGGAGGCAGCATGAAAAGCATGTAAAGGGCAAGGGTGCTCACACGACTTCGATGGCCCAGGCTTACGGTGATAAAACCACGAAGAGTGCAGAAAGTTTATACACAAAACACAGATTTATCTACGTAAAATTTTTTTCTAAGATCAACCCTTTATATTAGGATCAAGACTTGTTTTGGGCTTTAATTCATTTGACAAGAAGTAAAAATACATGAAGAAAATGTCTAAAAGAGATGAAGAATTTCCTAAAAGTGGTATTTCCTAAGAACTAACAAGGAATGGAAATAAAGCTGTACAGTGAGTGAGTTCTGGCAGCTCCCCCATTCGGCATGGTGACTGCGGCTAACAACGTTGTATTATACACTTGGCATTGGCTAAGAGAGCAGATCTTTGGTTTTTACCACACCAAAATAAAAAATAAAAAAAAGGCAACAAAGTCAGATGATGAAAATGTTAATTAACTTCATCAGGGCAACCATCTAGTATGTATACAAATATCAAATCATTACACTGTACATCTTAAAAATATATCATTTTTATTTTTCAATTATACCTCAATAAAGCCGGGGGTCACTGAAAGACATCAATCAACAAATATCAGATGTGATTGGGAATCATGTGACAATTCTCTCAGGAATGACCGTGCAGCCACATCTTTGGGTGATAGTTTCCACCTGAAACGCATGAGGAGGACCAGTAGGTTGTGATGGAGGAAGTGGGGAGCATGATTGCTGATTAGCGCAGAGATGATATTTTGATTTGTGGGTCTGAAGAGCATAATATAAATATGCTTCCGATGCGAACTCTGAATCCTGTGTGAAACACACTGGTTGTCACGGACACCTGTGTTTATTTTTCTTTATAAACAAACCCTGCTGGGCTGTCCAACTGTAATTTATAGACAGCTTCTCATGGATTGCTTGTTCTTTGCTCTGAACTCTTAGGAATATGAAATTCTCAAATGCCACTGTTTTATTTTCATAACAGACAGCTGTGGACCGGGAAGGACTTCTCAGAGCTCAGTGTTTTTCTCAATCCATTCTAGTACTGCGTGGTTTTTAATAACTTCTTAAAAACGCTGTAAGGCCACCGCTGAAGAGACTGTGATGGTAATGGATCCATACGAGGGTCCCATTTAGCGTCTGAACTGTCTCAGCGCCATCTGTCCCATCCCAGCTTCGGGCCCACCTGGCAGTTACCCAGAAGGCACCTGGGGCCTCCCTCCTGCCATTATCCATTGAGGTGGGAAGCTCTTTGAATCAACGGTGCCCATGAATTAACGCACATAAACTCCCTTTACTGTGGCCTTTCTCGTCATCCTCATAGCCAGGACCATGAGGTTATAGCGCTGCTTTTTCTAATGCGTGTCTGTGGCAAAACCTGCCCTTCCTCACCAAGGCCTTTCTTCCCTTCTTCCGTGAGAACCAAGCCCCAGCGTCAGCCGGGTACAGAATCCGCTAGACAGAAGACAGGCAGTCCTTTCTAGCCCGTCCGTCTGCCGGGAGCAGGCCTGCCGACCCTCCAGCCAGTGGCGTGGAAGCAGGAGTGGTGTGAGCACCAGCAGGTCACGCTCCTGAGAGCAGGCCTCTGGCTCTGAGGGAATAGGGCACCGCAAGGGCACCCCAGGGAACCCCCTGAGCCTCCTGACACAGCGAGGGCACCCCAGGGAACCCCTTGAGCCTCCTGACACAGCGAGGGCACCCCCAGGCGCTGCTGGCTCCGCTCCTGCCAGATTTCCAGAGGTGACTCTACACGCCAGCAGGCAAGCTATCTGCAGCTGAAAATCAGCTGCTCTGGAGGACCTGCGCCACAGAAACCGCAAATGCCACAAGTCCTGGGTTTTATTTTCTCTTTTCCAAGCACCAGTTTACCCGCCGCCACTGGTAACTTTGAAGGGACAGGAAGGGCAGAGGGACAGAACACGTCTGGGTTCTTGTCTGGGTCCAACGACCTCACCTTAAGGAATGTCAGCAATGACCATGTTACAGCATCAGGTTTCGTCCTGGGGCCCTGGAGGTTGGAACGTCAGCATATGACCTTCAGGGGCAGGAGACTCACTTACAGCAATGCCCTGGCCCTGGCCTTGTTCACTTACGAAGGTCAAACAGCAGACACGGGGGGTGGAGGGGTGGGGGGCACCTGAAACTGATGGGCAGATCTCCTGGGACACTGACCCCCTGAAGTCGGAGGAATGCGGCCATGGCTATGCTAGGATGTGTGTTCACATGGCGTCGTACACTTCCTAGGAGGTGCGTTTCCAATGTGTGGCGATGTTTGCATCCTCTCACTCTTCCGCACACTGCCCCGATGAACTGCATTAGTTAATCTAATCTAATAAAAGAGTGATATGCAAATTAACCCTTACTCCGTTACACCCACAAGCCACGCCCACCAACCAATCAGGAGCGAGTATGCAAATTAACTCAACTAAGATAGCAGCAGCCACGGAGATGGAGTTGAGCTCTACTCAAGGCTACAAAGTTTCAATTATAGAAGATAAACAAACCCCAGATATCTGCCGGGCTGGGACCTTGGGTTGCCAGGGGCAACTCGGGCTTCATTGGGGGGAGGGGAGGACTAAGGCAACAAAGTTTCAATTATAGAAGTTAAATAAATCCCAGATACTTGCTTCCAGCCAGGCATCCCAGTAGGAACCTGAACCCTGAAGGCACGGTGGGCAGCCTGAAAACGGCCCTCTGCCCCTCACCCAGGCTGGCCAGGCATGCCAGCAGGTGGCCATCCACCTAGGGGTCCCAGATTGTGAGAGGGCACAGGCCGGACTGAGGGACCCTCCCCCACCCAAGTGCACAAATTTTTGTGCACTGGGCCTCTAGTAATAAAATAAGTATGTGGAACTCAAAACAATGTAAGTAATTAACCTGCCTGTGGCCTCCATTTTTATTTACTGGGAGTTTCTGTAAGAAGGGAAAGGCACCTGCCTGCCCTAGGAACGCCAGGAATTAAGTGAAACATGTGGTATTTTAAAATATTTTTACTGATTTCAGAGAGCAAGGGAGAGGGAGAGAGAGATGGAACCACACTGCAACCTCCTGGTTCATAGGTCGCCGCTCAACCACTGAGCCACACCGGCCAGCAAAGTGAAATGTGTCACTGCGTCCAGTGGTGGTTAGCTCCCCAGCCTCCCCGTCACCCTTCAGACAGCCAGCCTCTCCGGGGGTGGGGTCGCCCCACCGCGTCACCACTGCCAGCCTCCTCGGCATCAGCACTGCAGAGAGACGCCTTGCAATGGCTGGGAATCACGCCAGACTCACGCCAAACACACGGCCTCGCGGGGAACCTGCTTAGGCCGCTCGTCCCGGGAAGGAACGTGAGGGTCACGGAGGCGAGAGAGCCCTCGACGGCCCGCGCGTTGGCACGAATCACTCACTGCACATAGTAGGTCTGCTCTTTCCCTCCGCAGACACGCGCGTTTGATAAGGGAACTCGCCTTGTGGTGGAGAGAGTGACATGCGCCAGCTAGGGAGTTACCTAACCACGGGGCTTCCTCCGAAGTCAGAGCAGCTCGGCTCTCGGACCCATCAAAGGCCGGGACCCAGAGAGAGCTGGCCTCATGGCGGGAAACCAGCACCAAAATCATGACACATCTTTCCTCTGGGCAACGAGTTCTGCACGCCCCCCCCCCCAGCAGTGGGCGACCCTGCCCAGGCCCGGCCAGCACCGGGGGGAGGGGGAAGAAGGAGGGGAAGGGGTGGCCCCCTCTTGCTCAAAGTTCTCTGGGACCAGCTCCGGTGATGCCAGCAGCTCGTGGGGGTCCTTCCTGTGCGGGGAGCAGGGGATCTGAGCCCCGTGCCCTCCACCCAGAGGCCTGGCACTGAGCAGCCAGGTCACCAGGAAGCCACGCAGGCAGAGCTCCCATGAGTGTCCAGAAGCCATAAAGCTGTCGCAGGCGTGCTGGCCAGCTGTCTGGCGCAGCTGTGGGGAGGGAGGAAGCGAGGAGGCCGCGAGCACATCCTGCCACTCAGGGAGAGCCAGCTCTCCCACAGGAGGACTCGGAGGAGGTGCTGGGAGGTGAGGTCCCCTCTGCAAACCAGGGACCTGCAGGTGCTGCGGACTAGGAGAGGCCTGGGGCTTCCTGCAGCTCGCACTGCATCAGGACAAGAAACTAAAAGACTAGAACTTGATCTCACTTGTATGCGGAGTCTGATGAGTGTGGGGCTTGGGGGCCAGAAGGGAGAAGCCAATGAACTTATATACTTATGTGCACGGCCCGCAGACATGGACCATGGGGGTGAAGGCCCGGCGGTGGGGGTAGAGGCTGGGAGGAGGGTGGAGAGAGGAGGAGGAGAGGGTTGCAGCCAGTAACACGCTAAACATTTAAGACCTGACTGAACTGTCAGTGATGGCTGAGCCGAAGCTGTGTGCTGATGGGTGGGGGCTGGTGGAGTGACAGAAAGCTGACCTGGTTAGGGGAGCTCTTAGAAAATATTTCAAGGACATGAAAACCACGGACTGCCCTGGCTGGTGTGGCTCAGTGGATAGAGCGTTGGCCTGCAGACTGAAGGGTCCCGGGTTTGATTCCCATCAAGGGCACATGCCTGGTTACGGGCTCGATCCCCAGTGTGGGGCGTGCAGGAGGCAGCCGATCCATGATTCTCTCACATCATTGATGTTTCTCTCTCTCCCTCTCCCTTCCTCTCTGAAATCAATTAAATATGTATATTCAGGGACTTTTTCTCAATTGTGTTAAAGCTAAAAGGAAATCCTCCCCCACTA